>JAMKCH010022201.1:0-56350 GCA_023653785.1 Ophioderma brevispina
TCCACAAGTGTCTTTAGCGGCGCTGAAAAACTACTGTTATACGTGCATGGATGTCAAGGTCAGAAAAGAAATCCTTTTCAAAACAAACAAATGAGCTTGTGCACAAATGATCGAATTTTATAATATAACACGAGTTAATGATTTTATCAGATTGGATCAAGAATTTGGTATATGTTCCAAAGTTTTTCCAGTTCATTGTCTCCACTAAAAAATAGCATGCAGTTCAACAATGATTTGTTCTCACAGCGAAGACTCCAAAGTGACAGTATGCAAAGTCACACTTATGGAATTCTCAGTAATATACATGGGATCTTCTCTTCTTAGTCCTGAAGATAACTTTTGACAGCAGTTAAAGACGACAAGGTTTAATAATACTTCAACCACACCAAGAGTAAATCACCAATGATTCCATCGACCCCAACTTGGAATCCTTATTTTGATTCCCAGGACTTTGGCTTCAAAGACGACACTAGAATAATTTACAGCGACTTCGCTCACATGAGTATTATAAATCCTGGCACTAGGTATTCTACAGGTCTGCTACTCATTACAGATCAAAAAACTAATAAAACTTTATACATGTATGCTCCTGGTCTTACTGATGGATGCGGCCCTGAGTCTTTCCAGTGAGAAGTATTTAACTAAAACGATAGATTCTCACGCTAGATTCCCTCTCTTAACAATAATCATACAGAATCATCATGACATACACATAATTTGCAGCTGGACCAATTGGATTTCACATAAATTACCTCATCTGCATTGAATTCACCTCACATTTAAAAATCATGGGGGAACCCCAACTTTGCAATCGGTTTTGATCTCAATGCAAAACAGTTGACTTATGTTGTAAATTTCCTCCGTGGAATTCACGGTGGTCCTTGGTGAAAGATATTCATGAGTAGGACTCTTATACGGAATAAAGCTTGATTACTACAATACTTGTAATCCTTTGATCCTTTTATAGAAGATTTTGTTGCTAGGTAATTCGTGCAGTTACAACCATGAAGGAGAAACCGGAATCCGTCAGCTCTTGCACACTGTCTCTTGATTGTAAATAACCAGTTGTGTGGATCTCAATATAGCACTAGAGGGAATTCCCTATTCTATTTTCAAAATAAACAAAGTACTTTTCCCATGAGGAGATACCCCAAAATAATATTTTATTTCCATCACAAAGGGCTGCTAATATAACAAAACTTATTTCTGATGTTAAATTTGGCTAACTTTGGATTGTTGTTGATTTTCCTTATGCTGTTTGTCATGTGTATATTTCTATTTTAAGTATTTGAAACATTGTAAGGTCAATTGTGTTCTCTGTAGAGCAGCATATAAATGCATTTATATTATTATTATTAACATGTTTTCCATATCTGTTCCCATGTATTTCAGCAATCTCAAGTGTGCAGTGGCGAGAAAAGTGAGAAGATACTGTCCAGTAGTTGACAATAAAGACGACCTTCAAATTTCAGCAAATCCGGAAGAGAAAACTATTTACCCAACCTCTGTTTCTCACAAAACTAGAGTGACAACGTATTACACTGACTTGTCAGCATGTCACAAGAAGAAATTTACTAAGCCTGTTAGAAAGCTTGCATGCTCACACAGCTTTTGTGAGCTTTGCCTGAAAGGGTTAGTACGAAACTTGGTCATCAATCATACAATAACTGTCCAGTTGCCATGAAGAAGCGGACTGAAGTTCCAGATGGAGAGATTAACAAGTTCTTGTGACTTAATCTTGACTGATCAAGTGATGAAGTAATCAGGATGATGAGCACACCAAATCTAAATTTGTACTCGCATCGATGATGAGAGGGAAGACTGGAATCTTGTAAGTATATGTAAATGGGGACAAAATGTCTTGGAATAAAACAGTACAATACCTAAAATAGAAAATTGGATGTTTATTTTTAATGGTTAATTAAAAAAACAATTACAGAGTCAGTGCCCAAGCATTTCCTATCCTCGAGCTGTGAGAATATTCTGGAATCTCTCTAATCTAGCACCTCCACCCTTTGCATTCTCATCTTTCCCCCATCTCTAAATATTTTTATTTATTGCTTTTTTTAATATTTTCCCTTTTTTCCTTTTCTCCCTTCTTTATACTTTCTCCCATTATTTATTCCTTTCTCCCCTTATCTTCTCTCAATAGTTTATTCCTTACCCTATAAATTTTCTCTCTTCTCCTTAATTCCCCTCTTACTCTCACTATCTGCCTCCTCAATCCCACGTATTCTCCAATCTCCCCTACCGTCTCTCTTCCTATTTCCCTTTTCTCCCTGTTCGTATCTCTGCCCTCCCCTCTCCTCTCCCACTCCCTTCCCCCCCTCTTCTTCCTCTCCCTCCTCCCTCTCTCCTCCCCTCGGCACTTCCTTTCTCCTCCCCGTGCTTCTCCTCTCCTCTATACCCGTTCCTCTCACTATTCTATCCTATCTAGCCCCTTCTCTCTACTCCTCTCTCTTCTTTTTCCTTTTGCATTTCATCTCCCTCTCCTCCTCCCTCATTCGTATACTTTTTATCTCTATTTATATATTAGTAAAGAAAATATTTCGAATTCGTAAACAGCTGTGAAAATCGAAGCAATTCATTGGCTGATGCCCGGGTTCCAATTCGACAATTGAACCCAGGTAGTTATATTTAGGTTGAAGCTCTCGCGTCATACCACGTTTAGCTACGTTCGCGTGCGCCTACCAACGTTGCGTATGATCGTCGCGTTCAACGGGTTGTTTGATTGTGTGCACTGGGACTAAAGGCCGGTGGCAGTCCTTTCTTGATGTATGTAAAGCCATAAGTATTGCAAAATGGGTTAAGGATGACCTCTTAATGTGTAAAGCTGTTTAAGAATGAGAATAAAGGTATGTTTGGGAACCATTACCCTCTTTACACATTATTTTTGAGTGGCAGCCTCGGCTCGTTCTTCACATAAAGTAATGGTATCACTTTGGTTCAAATTCGTCGTTTAAGGTAAAGAGAGTAACGGGTTCCCAAATCATCCCTTTATTCTCTTAAATCGCAACCTTGTAAAATTCCCCTGTTCTCATTAAAGAAACACTGGCACAATTTTTAAAATAGGCAACCTTCAGATTTTTCAAAAATTGAGATTTTGCATTATGTAAAGCTTTTATTACCCAACATACCTAGAGAAAAATATGACGATCACTGCCAAAAAAAAAAGGGAGCTAGCATTATCTTTCTTCTTAGCTCTAGGGCATTTCCATGAACACAAGGCAGGTCTGTGCTCCATGATGTTTTTCAAAGTGTGCACTGAAATGCAGTTACGGGATGTTAGGGATGTACGATTTAGCCCTCACCTGCTGAAAATGATTATTAAGACCAAATCACTACCCTTATGGGTACAGGACGTTTATAAGAAATGACGCGGCGAATTTATTCAGCAGCGACAGAATGTGGTGTGTTTAACACAAGAAAACACATGTCGGAACGGATTGCCTTGCAGCACAGTTTTTTGGACTGGTCTGTTGACATTTGTGGTTTATATCAATAAAATCCGCGTCTATGATTATCATTTCAAAGGACAAATTCGAAATTTACGGATGTCTTTAACCTCTTATAATGTCCCTATCTGTTTTGGGGTTGTTATTTTATGTGTAAACAATATGTCTCTATTCTTCCAATGGCCTACCTAGACTCTCATTTTGAGCACATTGAATATAACATTTTGAATTAACTCTAAATAAGGAAACTTGCCCCTGCAATGCATTATTAGTACTAGATATAAAAGCTCTTGAGCAATTTACAAGATGATATCTCTTTTCTTTGTGCGCCGGATCGCTCTTATGAAACAAGAAATTTGATGTTAAGATTTTACTTTTAAACAGTTGCAATTCTATACAAACTTAAACGGCGTCCCTGAAGAGGGGTATGCAGTCGTTCGCTATTCTCCCGCGTACCAAGTCAATCCATGGCTTACAGTCGGTATCTACAATTTTTTTTGCACTTCGCATGTCAGGTGTTTACAATGGACCATATTTTTTTTGCACTTCCGCATGCAGTACTGCAAAGATCCGCTTGCATTCCGCATGCGGAAGTGCAAGTGTCCGCGTGCATTTCTGCAGGTAAGGGCAAGACAAACTTGCCCTTACCTGTCAACATCTAACTTTATACCATGGGCATAAAAGGGAGATTTGTGTTCCGATTTAAGTATAAATAAAGTTTCCATCGGTTTTGGATGTGGACAGCTAGAAACCATGATTTGTGAGCCCCAAAGATTACTGTGTAAAAATAATATTGGTCGACTAAAATGAGTACACTTTACGCTCATACTCCAAACCAAACATCATTTTAGCACTAAGATTTCCCAGGGTGGTAAATGAGAAAAATAGTGCTTCTTTCTGCTACCAAAATTTTGACCACTTCCGGTTTTAAAATCTGCTTTTGGGGGGACGGGGCTATTAGCGCTCGGGCCATGGACCTTTAAGATTGAGCGTTCGAATTCGTTATCATAATACATCCATCAGGGCAATGTAATGTTTATTTGAGGAGTTCGAGAGAAAAATTACAAATATAAGAATCTTGGAGTGGCTCACTTTTCTCGCAATTTCAGAGCATTTCCAAAAAATGTAATAAGTCAAGGTCTTTACGCAGTACAACGACCTCCTAAAAGGTTGGTTTATCATCGAACTAAGGCTTCGTGCCCAGATCTTGTGATAATCTCAAGAAATGTGCTATTGGTTGTGAAAGAAAACATATGTGCCAGATTTAAATTTTTCAAAAAAAGGCGTTTTGGAGACAGATAAGATTATTCAGAATTGATTTGCAATCAATCACTCACATAATAGAATCACGACAGTAATTACAGAATAATAACAATGAAGTGACAAATAGGATAATAAATTACCAGATAATACATGCTACATTTAAAATTTGAGAATTGTAAAAATGATAATAATGATACAAAATTTATATAATTTGAAAGTAGAGAAACAATAAGATTGGCGATTGCCGAGGTCACTACTAAACGCGAGCGTGAGGGTGTAGTAACCTCTTAAAATGTTACATTAAAAATAATATAAAACATTACTACATAGCGGAAAAACAAGGACAAAAAGGCAACAAAATAAAAAAGAAACAGAATAGAAACAAATACAGCCAAAACAGGACATATGAATTCGGACCAAGGGAGAATTAGCGCGAATAGTAACCCAAAAGGCTACATTAACCATAAAAAGAATCTTGTGGAATAACAGCCTATGTAAAATTCTTCAACTTTGCTTTAAATGAAGCAAAGGAAGATGATGTTTTAATCGGAGTCGGAATATTATTCCAATGTAATGGGCCTTGGGATGCAGACGTGTTACCAGCAAGAACGGTTTTAGTAGGTTTACTGGATTGGGTGTTAAAGCATATCACTTTGTTTCATAATCATGAACGGAATAGGCCGTTATTAAGAAGGTATTATCAAAGAGGTGGTTTGGTAAAAGGTATGATGCTGGTAACATGAAGATTGCAACTGATATTGATAAATATCATATATTTTTAGGTCTTTAAAGTAGAAAATAGAGGGTCAGAGTGTGCCAGCCAGAGGGAGTTGGTACATGACTGAACTCGTTTTTGAAGCACAAAAAAAAACAAGAAGCGAGGCTAGATTATTAGGATGCGCCCAATCATGGAACGTATGAAAAATATGGTAAGCAGGAATTAGAGAGTATGTAAAGATTTTGTGGTAAAAAGGGACGAACCTTTGCGGATTACACCATTGAGTTTAGATATAATTTTAGAAATTGCTGGTAGGTGATGCCACGATAAATTAGAATCAATGGAAACACATAAAAATTTAGTACTGTCAACTGTGTATGCTGTACCATCAATTTAAGTTTAGTTTATATTGGGTTTGTTACGGTGTTATTTTTAAACATTATATAGTGGTTTTTTAATATTCAGCGAAGTTATATTTAAATTGAACCATTTTTTGAAATGTGCTAGGCTCGTTATTAATTGTCTTCTAACTTTTTCGGGTCATGGTAGAAAATAAAATGTTAGTGTCATAGCAAATAAAAACAAAATAAGGTATGTTAGTGCATAATGGAATAGTCATTTATGTATAAAAGAAATGTAGAGGACCCAGAATCGAGCCTTGGGAACACACATGGGACATTAATTGAATAAAAGGGTATTATAAATAGAACACGTTGTGTATCCCAGAAAGATAACTCCAAGCAGTCATTAGCAAGACCCTGAACCATATTTAGCGCAAGTTTATGAAGTATATTGTGATTGATGGTATCGAAGGCCTTGCTAAGGTCTGGAAAATACCAGCGTGTGAAAGTTTTTATCAAGATTGTTAGCTATTTTGCCCTAAAGCTCGTTGATGTCCATGTTAGTTGAATCTTTTGGGCCTAATCCAAATTGTGAGGTGTGAGGATATTGTGACGATTATAAATTTAAAAATACATGTATAAAACAACTTTTCCACAGGAGTTTCGAAATTGACGGAAGATTGAGATCTGCCTGTAATTTGCAAAAATCATGTTTATCATCAGTTTTAAATATTGGCGTGTACATTGACGTGTTTGAGTAAGGAGGAACAACATCCAGTTGTAAAATGACAGTTAAAAAATAGGAGAGAACGTCACAAATTGAAGGGATAATTTGCTTTAGAAGATTATTGCGTATGTCATCAATACCACTGCTATCATTAGTTTAGTTAGATGTTATTTTAAAATTTCACCAGGGAGTAGGATGACTTTACAAAAAAATATAGAATTGCACTTCTGTGTCGTATAGGGTTTGGTAGTAAGATGGCTCAGATATTTTTTGCAAGTGTAGTTACCCAATATTTGCAAAAAATTGTATTAAAGCCATGGGACAGCTGTTTTGAGCGCCCTGACAGCTCCCCAAACCACCTCCTGTTTTGGTACTTATCTACTACAGATATATTGTTTTTTAACTTGCGATCTTCGGTACAGCTTATTGGGACTTTTCTCCAACACTGGGCAAACTTCTGTGATTTTTAGATCATTGGATGACTAATTATCAGTGGTTTTTCTGCATCTTCTTCAACACCTACCTCCTTGGGCTATAATGGCTAATATATGAATTGTGCATACGTAGCTGCAAGGCCGTTTTGGGCTATTGGTCATCCTTTGCTGCACTGACCACTATCATATAATTGATTTGTTTACAACTGGTCACCCAACTATGACCCTGCTCAATCACTTGGATTGGGACACAATAGATCTGAACTACTTCAACTCAGTAATAAGTACAGAGTGTGTGAACAAACTTTGGTCTACTTAAAAGAACTTGGTTTACAGCGTGTACTCACACACATGAGGTCAAAAGGGCAGGCTCTCGGAAGCAGAGACAGATGGTGTGTCTTGTCCACTAGACTACCCAAATAACCTTCTGGTGTATGATAGATCCAGACCGGTAAGGACATTTCTAACTTGCTTCCGAATTCCCCATGCAATTCTTTCCCCAAAATTTAAAACGTGTGCACCTTTTGAACGCGCCTCATAAGAAACAAGGATCTGCTTAATGATGTGGACATTATGCTAATAACAGAATCTGGCTAAGAGCAGACGACATGGTTGTCATTGGCCAATGCACACCCCCATGCTACGATATGCGCAACTTCCTCGTGACAGTAATCAATTATGGAGAGGGGATTTGCATCTTATACAAGCATCCCTAGTTTGGACTCTACTATCCCACTTATTTATTTCTACCACCTTTAAGCACTATAGCATGATCAATATTCCATCATTGATTATTGTTTAAACCGGCCATCACGTCGCGTGGTAAATAATCACTACTCCGCCTTCATGGACGAATTTGACAAATTTCCTCGAATTGATGAGCCCTGTGTGACACCTGAAAAGGTGCAATATTCGGTGACTTTAAACGTGCATATGATGACCTGATAATATGACAACAGAAATATTTCACTAACAGTCTGAATAAACTGGTTTTCATCAGCATGTTGTTGGCCGACCATATATCGGGTCTACTCTGGATTTGGTCATGTCTCGTCTAGATTATTGTCTGATTCGTGCAGGCAATTTGAGGCTGATAATTTACACTATTCTGATCACCTTTGGTGTATACCCTGTACATTCAATGTGAAAAACCTCCACCATTGAAAGTTACTACAATATGCCGTGAATATGGGACGATGGATCATGACTATCTAACTTCGCGGCTTGCTGATGAGCTTGCCAATTTCCCCGACATTGGCGATCCTAATCTTTGACATCCTCGGTGCTCGATGAGGTTTGTCCCCTTATAAAAAACTTCGCACCATCAGATCTAAACTGCCATGGTACCAGTGACCAATCCCATGAGCTAAAGCGGATCGCGCGGCCGCCTTGACGTAAGTGGAACAAGAATCGTACAGAGCGACGAAACTGCTTTAGAACTCAAAAGACCTGTTTCTAGGTTAATACAGTGAAAAATTGAGTACTTTACCACAAATTACAAATGCTACCATGAAATATATGTATAGTAACAATCAATTTCCTTCTCAATAGGTCTCCATCTAAACTCCCCTACTGTGTTCTTACCAAGTCTTTCAGAAGTTTTTGACCTTTTTGATAAAATTTGCGAGGTGAAAAAATTTGAAAAAAAATTTAAAAAAAAAGAAACCATGTTAATCCTGTTACAAGTGCAAGTGATGAGATACACATTTCTGTAAGCAACGTGCAGTCAAGTATGTGTACTTTTGACACTTACGGGTGAGGGATGTTAGAATATTATTTGAAGTTCTCTAGTAAATCTTGCTCAGTAGACCTCTCTACCCCGTCTTGGTTAGAGTCAAGGAAAACCTACACACCTGTTGCTGCCAATTATTACTAGAATTGTGAACTCGTCACTTGCAACTGGCTCTGTCCATCATGCTAAGCGTTCTGTAATAACTCCATTTATCAAGAGCGCCACCATGGATCAGAATTCCCTGAAAAGTTCTCGCCCTGTGGCTATATCACATTCCTGTCCAAATCGTTGAAAAAGGTCGTGCATGTCAAGTGATAACTATGTTGAGAGCAATCCACCAACTTGTGAAAAGTATCCAAATCTGCCACAGGAGACACCCTTGCAACTGAGACCGCACGTCTCAGGGTTATAAATGATGGCTTGAAGTCTCTGATGGTGGCAATGCTGTTTTCATTCATGGTCATTACTTGACATGTCAGCAGCGTTTGACACGGTTGATGCACCACATTTTGCTGCAATACTCAAATATATTTTGTATAGGTACTGTAAATCCGCTGGTTCGCATCTTATTTAAGTGATAGAACTACTAAGGTTACTGTCAAGAACGAGTTTTCCAGAAGATCATACATTGAAATTATTCACTTCCTCAGGTCCATTATTGGCCATTGTGTTCACTCTATACACTACACCTGTTGGGGATATCATACGTATCATGGTATCCAAATTTCAGTCGTGCTGACGACATACAGCTCTTTTCTTGAGTTTGACCCAATGGTCCAGGGTGACTCCCGACGTGCCCTATTTTACCGTGCCTAGCTTCCGTATCTCCGAAATCAATGATTTGATGAGTGCTAATACTCTGCAACTAAATCAAGAGAAAACTGAGTTTATCGTTTTTGACCAGTTAAAATCGCATTCTACACGCTCACTAACTTGAGCTCAACTTGGCATGTGTGCATTCATCCATCCTCTAATGTTAAGATCTGGGTTTTTTTTCGTGATGCCTTGCCTGAAACATGTTTGATCAAGTCAGTTCCCTTTGTAACTCCATCAGTTTTCCTTTAAGGTAACTTTGGAGGATTCGCCGCTTTATCACCCAGAGGCTTGCCACATATGCAGTTAGAGGGTTGGTCCTTTTCACGTCTGATTATGTAACTCTTTGTGTGTTGGTGCAACGTGAATGTGACCAAATGTTGGCAGCGCCTCCAAACAAAGCTGCGCGCTTAATTTTAATGTGCCGGGACCAGCTCTCTACTGGCTTGTTAAGTAGGGAATTGCATTGGTATGCCTGTAAAGAACGCATTCAGTATAAGATTATGTTATATGTTTAAATGTCGCAATGACAAGCGCCTTCTTTCTTGGGTGATCTTGTTTCTTTACAGAGAAACGATCCTCTTGACACGGACGCAGACTCCGTTCTCACTCTGTTACCCTCGTCTTTCCATGCTGATATCTTATAAAAAGGTGGGTGATTCCTCCTTTGCTGTCGCTGCTCCGCTCGTGTTGGAATGACAGCCTAAGGAGATTCGTGAGCGGGGTCTGTGTCCTGTTTCAGGCGCATTTGAAACTTCCGTATTCCCATGTTGAAGTTTGTTTGTGTTTTTGATGCTTGTTGTGCCCTTTAGTATTTATATAGCGCTTATAAATGCTTTTATAGATCGATAGATGATAGATAGATAGCTCGATAGATAGATAATAGATAGATAGATAGATAAGCCATCGCAATCCTTTTGTTATTAGATAGTGTTTCTTCTCCATTTGTTATTTGTAAAAAAATCAGGAAATGGAGGTTTTTATTACGACCCAACAGATTATTTAAAGTTTTCCCATTTCCTTAGTATTATTTTTATTTGTTTGAATTTTTAGTGTGATATATGATTTTTTACTAAGACGGAGAAGTAGGTTTAGATCATTACGGTATTTAGTATATTTAAGTTTATTTTCAGGATTGGTTTGCAGATTACATTTTGTAAAGCCTTATCTTTAGTTTTAGTGATTTAATTAGACCGTGGTGGACCATGCTTTTAGGTGTATTTCGTTTTGAAATTTGTTTAGATCTTATTGGACATGAATATCAAGAAGTTTAGTAAACTTATTATTAAATTTTGTTGTAGTCCTCCGTTGGCAGAATTATTGAGAAAAATTGCAATCAGTGAAGTGACAGCGCATTTTTAAAAAGAACCTTAATATTGTTTGGGTTTTTAAAAGTCTGAATAATGGTGTAGATTGAGTACAATGTATGTATTTTTGTTGTGTTAACAAAACAGGAAAATGATCGAAAGATCTGTGATCAAAACACCTAAGTTGTTATGACCATAAATCATTATAAATATGTTATCGATCAATGTTTCACTAATATGCCCCTCTATCCTACCCAACTTGCTTTGGTCGAGGGATCAAGGAACAAAGTCGTATGATAGAACTGTTTTATAAAATTGTTGACTTTAAATTAGTTTTCATGGGTTAAAAATCAAGATTAAAGTCGCCCATTATATATAGATGATTTCTTCTCATTGAGATGTTATTTAAGAGTGAACCCCAAGCTGGTTAGAATCATTGAAACCACATAGTCCAGGTTTTGTAACAATCCGCTATAACAATTTAGTTTTAGTAAGTTGTGTGTGAAATTTCACAAAGAGGAGTCACAAATCAATACAGTCTAATATAATCAAGGACGATTGGTATAGTTTTTATAGTCCCTTTGGATAAAAGGGATACACCACCCCCTCGCCGATCTTCACGGTTACAAATCTCGGAGGAGTAGTCAACCGAGGTTAATGAATGTGGGCGTCCGATGCAGATGACAACCAGGTGTCAGAAAACATTGAGTCAAATGATATGTAGGAGGACAGGTTATTTACAAATCATCGGATTTTAATTATTAAAACTTTTGTGTGTTTAAATGAATAGTGAAAGATCACAGTTATTGATATTTTTGGTTTATGTTATGATCTTTTTGTTGGTGTAGTACTTTACACGGGATAAGTGTTTAAGCTGGAAAAGTCTGCATAATCATTAGGTTAGGGGTGTCAAGATGGATGTAATGAAGTATCAAATGAAAAGGGCTTAAAAGTCTTCAAATGAGAATGGCTTTAAAATTATATCAGAGAAACTGTGGTCGGACATCAAACATTAACGTACCACCGAAACAAAAAAAACAAGAAAAAAAACAACAAAAATTGACTTGGAGGGTTTTGATTGACAAACACACGTAAAGAAGACACCAACTATTGTGAATATACAGTGGCCCAGAAGGAAAGTAAAAAACAATGAGCGAAAATCGCTAATATAAAATCAATAATGCAATGATAATAATAATAAATAATAATATGAAAAGAAGTATAATCGATATTAATAATAATAATAACAATGTAAATAATTAAGATAATTATACTAAAATCAGAATAAATTCTTTACCATTATACATCCACCAGGGCATGTTATTTTGATGTTTCGGAAAAATACAAATTATAAGAATCTTGGAGTGGCTCATCTTTCTCGCAGTTTCATGAGCATTTCCAAAATTAATGTAATAAGTCAAGGTCTTTACAAACGTACAATGACTCTAAAAGGTGTTTTTATTATCATCGGCTAGGCTTCATGCCCAATCTTGTTATAATTCTCAAGAAATGTTGCTATTGTGGTGAAAGAAACATATGTGCCAGAATTTTAATTTTTTCCAAAAAAAGGCGTTTTTGGGGATATGTCGCATAATGCATTTTAAAATTCTCACTAGACTTGTACGGGACTGATTTTTGGGCAGTATTGAAAATGGGGCAATTTTGAGAAAACTAACTTTTTTTTCATTCATTGCTTTCCAAGTAATTGATGAGTTATAAGATGGGTGGTTTGGTTAGCCTATAATATAGGCTATTGTCATCACATAGCAATTAAGAGTAGGAAACCCAATGTTCAATCATAAACTAGTCTCTCATGTCTTGTACAATACTTTTGAAACTCGCAGGTATGCAAGTAGATGACTTTTCTTTGAATTTATGTTTGATTTTGAAATTTTTGAGCAGATTTGCGTTTTGGGGCATTTTTTAGTTTTGCCTTTTTTTTGTGGTTTTGGGCATGAATTGTGTTGGTAGGCAAAGATATGCTGAATTGTCTGTTGTCTACAAGTGTAAATGCATGCTGTGTGAAAGCCTGAAAGCCATACATTATCACTGCTGGCCTAGAGAGGCATTGCATTTGCAGCCTAGTCTGATAAACCACTTGGGGGGTGCATGTAAATTTCCTGCTTCTCTAGGGTAGATGAGTTATGTATTGCTCAAAGGGTAGTTTTGTTATGTTTTCCTCCCACCAATATCTTACCCCGTGGCTAAGTTCCCTGTGCCTGTCCATGTGTAACTTTATACACATCATTCCCATTTGCGCCTAAGATATCTTGGTTTATGCAGTCTCATTCACGATGCCAATGTCACCATGGTTCAAAAGCGCACCTATACAATAGTAATAAGGCTTGACACTTTAACCTTGCACTGTTGTTAACTTGAACAGGCCCAAATTCTCTCACTCGCACTCAAATCAGTCATAAGTGGCCGTAGAACACACACCTCCTAAGAGAGCATATTTATCCCATCCCACAATGCTCAAGTTTTGGTACATTTCACATAATAACCATGCATATCCCGTCATGTGATCTAATAACAAAAATCCCCATTTTTTAATACATACAACTCCTACCTTTTCGACACCCATTCCCTGCACACAAACACTAGTACTTTGAAAAATTTCAATAATGAAGGTTTTTTGTGCTTCTTAAAGTTCTTTAAACTGCCCTAAATTACTGACATATGTTTAGTAGAGAACATTATAGGCACATTGCAATGTTTATGGTATTAGTTCAAAACAACAACCCTCTGCTACTATGAACAGGTTAAATGCAACCCTGTTTTTAATTTCTGGGAACTTGCATGATTACGTCTAACCTTGGTTAGCTTGTCCCATATAACTGATGTAAATTGTTTTGCTTTGTTCAAATATTTTTTATGGGATAAAAGTTTTAAAACCTAGTCTGGTATTATAAGTGGGGTAAAATTAGCCAATTTGAAGTGTCTGATGGTTTTGAAATCAGTTGATATAGTCTAGTTATATGGATATTTATTTAAGTAATTTTGTATTAAGTTGACCATTTAGAATACGCTTTATCAAACACCACAAGTCATAGTTGACAGTGACAAAACACAGGAGATGGTCCTTGTTCAAGTAAATGCCCCACAGAGGTTTGGAATCCATGGATTCAGAAATAATTTAGTTGCAGCGATATATCAGCCATTTGCAAAGAGTGATTACTACACAAATTTTATAATGTAGTCTTGACATTTGACAAATAAATGTTATTAAAGTGAAAACTACTGTTAAGTGGGGGGGGTTCTCACACAAATGACCTACAGGGACGTGCCCACAGACAATCGGTCCCATTTCATTTTCAGGCTCTTGGTATATCAATGACCCTTTTTTTTTTCATGCAATTTTGGTATAGCAATGGTCGTTTTTTTTCAAAATTTTCTGAAATTTGTTGGAAAATTAGCCGCATTTCCTTTCCTCAATCTGAAGGCAAAATTTCCAAATTTGCTTAAAATGGTCAAAATTTGCAGTGAAAAACGGCAACTTTGGGTTAAATTTGGCCTAAAATGGGCATCTCTGGTATAGCTATGGCTGGGTCCCTTTTTTGGCAGAAAAATGGTACAGATATGGGTCCACTACGTCCAAGTCGTGGAGGCACGTCCCTACCCAACCATAGTTGTGAAGAAGAAGTTATGAATTACTCTCCATTAAAGTGTGGTGTAAAAGATCTCACCAGATTTGACAAACTCCTGTTGCAGGTCCACATGGAGCATGTCTACCGATTGAATCTGAGGACTTAAATATTAACTATACCAGCAAATAATTTGCTGTTCCTTGGAAGTGAAAAAAACAAACAGGTTTTCCATAAGAACCAATATTTCTTTAAAAGTCATTGCCATTAAATTTCCATATTTTGTGGTTCGGGTAAGAAACAGTACATTAATACACTAATGTCATAAACTTTCATAGATTGCTATTGAATAGCCAGTCACTTTAAGTAATTGTCAAGTGAAACTTAATTTAAAAAAATACTAAGCCCAGATTAATGTGGATATTTTTGTGGAGTTCACATCATAATAATTAAATTAACATATGACAGAAGTAACCCTTTACTATTGCAATGATTAAGGTGCCATTTGTATTATCAACACATAAAAATCAAAATTTGGCTGTATCATATATCATGGTGAATTAAATACTCTGGTATGCATGATAAGATTAACACACCCTGCTTTAAAAAAATGTGAATGCCCTTTTCCTGAAAATTTTAAAGTGACCCTTTAAATAGTAAACATGCAGTAAGGTACATTTCAGATCATGCATGGCCACTTCAAATCAAATTTAAAGGTGGGCATGTTGGCTCTAACACTCAGTTTATGTGGGTCTTAGATATCCCGAGTAAAGATTAATTCCAAAATTTCAGTTGATTTTGATGAGAGGTTTGATGTTATTAACAAAACAAATGGTTTTATATCAATGGTGCCCCCCGAGCCAAGCCACTGCCATTATAATGTTTCTGTCCTTTTCGACCGAAAAACAATGATGACTATTTCTCCCAGAGTAATCGCATT
This sequence comes from Ophioderma brevispina, assembly GCA_023653785.1. Taxonomy (NCBI): domain Eukaryota; kingdom Metazoa; phylum Echinodermata; class Ophiuroidea; order Amphilepidida; family Ophiodermatidae; genus Ophioderma; species Ophioderma brevispina. The sequence continues at coordinate 15,315 of JAMKCH010022201.1, forward strand.
TGCGTATGATTATAGGCCCTGCTATAACTTTAGGCGAATGGGTCATGATGTAAACATCCTCAACTCCTTTGGGTAAAGTCAGGGGATGAGACTGTGGATCATGAAAGCCTGTTTTGAATGTGTGGCGTTCATGTTATTATTACTTTCAAATACATGTTTTAAAATACATTCCGGTAAGAACAAAAAGAAGTAACCTTTACGTTAGCTTGGAAAGACTAGCTGAAAACAATAACTTGTTGGCCTAATAGAGAATTTTAGTAAAGTAAAAGCATTGTGAAAAACAATTAATCATCATCATGGAACATTTTTTAACTTATATATAATTATTACTGAGTACATATGATGGAAGTTAAAGATTTAATATATAAATAATATATAACAGGGTAGCTTTAAAGGATGTTTGTTGTTGTCTTTTAAGGCATCATATTATGGCTACTGAATCATTGATGCTCTGGTTTTTTATGGTTAGAAGAAATTATCAACATCCTAACGTTTTTTTATTTCTGTGGTGTCATCAAAACAAGAACAGGTGATCGCAACAACACCATTTTTGGCTGAGTATTTCTAGAAATACTGAAGTTTCCAAATTTCATAAATTTTTCCTAGAAGAACCTACAACCCCCTGGTAATGCACAAGGTGTGTCATATGAAAGGAAATCAAATTTAAGAAATTCATCTTAATCCCGTTAGAATTTTGGAGATTGAGTGACTTTCTATTTGAAATAACAGGTGTTTTTTTTAATTTTCAAAATCATTGTTTTAAAGAGTAACACTGAATAAAAAAAAGCCAACTTTGAGATTTTAGGTCGTTTGTTTTTACACAATCTCTCTCCCTGGAGTTTTTCAATCAGCTTAAAGCACCTTCCATTTGGCGGGAAAAATTATTTAATGAAAAAAAAATTAGGGATTTTAAAAAAATAAATAATAACCTGAAAAAATCGCACTGTCCTCGAACCTGCGGCGAAAAATATTTGGAGGAAAGTTTTTATCCTGACCATAGTTGGACTAAATGATTTTGGGGGATTTGATTTTATGGTCATTTTTTCTGTAAGACTATTTTGTGATTATAAATATCCGTGATCCTAGCCTTAATTATGTTAAGAGTATTATATGTAATTTCGATATTGTCCTTCTCAAGTGGGTGGTGGTTAGAACCTCACAGCATTGCATTGAATCATTAGTTTACTACTACTGGCATAAGTAAGATAATCGCACATGACTCGTATGGGGTTTGGGGCCATTAGGGCATCTGGTCCTTAATCGTGACTCTATTTAAGGGGGGTCTAGGTCTGACATAGGATAAAAAATTAAGAAATGAAGATAATGGCATAGCTAAATTGTGCAGATTATAATCTATAAATGCTTTTTATTGGATTGCCATCGACATTCGTTTTCCAGAATATTGTCTGATCAAAGTAATGCGAAATTTGCCAAAAATGCACATTCGCCTATATTTTATCATGTGAAAAATTTAAAGGGGTTATTTTAAGATTTTAAAGATATTATTTATGACCTCTTAACATATTATTTTGGCTAAGTTGAATAAATAAATACTCGTAGTAATCCTTTCCATAATTTAAAGTAATTAAATCGCACTGGGGAAAGTATTTTTATGTAATTTATTGTTTCCTCACCCTTGGCGATATTTAAGAACATTATTTTAAACATTAATTACAGGACAATGATTCACCCTATTTCGTGATTCTTTCATAAAGAACCATGGCCCGATCACGAATACCCTCGTCCCCAGGGAACCGGCCCCAAATTTTAACCGGAAGTGGTCCTATTTTTGGGTATCATAAGAAACCTAAACCACCTACTATTTTTCTCCTCATTTATCCTGTGAAATCTTAGGTCTAAAGGATGTTTACTTTGGAAGTTATGATCGAAAATAGCCCATTTTTGGTCGACCCAATTATTAATTTTACACAGCACTCTATGGGCTTTACAAAATAACGTTTTTAGGTCTCGCGTCAAAACGAATTGAAATATCGCCGCGAAAACTTTACAGATTGAGTTTTTGGGCAAATTCATTCAATCAGGATGAAAACTTCTCGTACTTAAATCGGGGGCCTCCCCCTTTAATATTTATGATATTTCATTAGTACAATGAATTAAAAAAATTAATTCCATATTTGTTCTAAATTTTTCGAGGTCTATAACTCTTTTCCTCCTTAAATACGCAAACAAATCCAAAACGAAAACGAACTTAACTAGAAAATGCTACCTGCAGAACATGAAGTTGGCACACATCTAAATCAATACAGGGCTAGTGAACCATTAAGGCTGATTTTCAAAATTTTGTTTCGCAAATTCAATTACGACGGCATGAAATTATGCGATTGGTTATTGCCGGTTGCCAATGGCCAACAGTATTAAAATCCGGCTTAAAATGCTTCCTGCGTATTTACCTCCTGCACATGTCACCCAAGTTTCGTCCCATATCATGTTTGTTATTTACATTCTTCTAGTGTTTGCCATCAGAGGCCCTTCATGGTTAACCATGGCAACCAGAGCAAAAATTGTCATGATTTAATAAAACTTTGTAACATTGGCTACATATATATATCACATGTATATACCACTATTAGGAAATTAAGAAACCAATTATTTCAAAGTTCACTGCTTCAACGCTCATAAGAACCACCCCTTAAATGATTATCTTTTTGTTTTTGTAGGAAGCATCATCTTCCGCAATGTTTCAGAAGTGGATCAACTTCACGCAATCCAGTCTACAATCATTTTCAAGCAAAACCCACATTTTCCGCAGTGTTGCCATAGCTGTGAAATCACGAACAAATACGGGTGGAAATGAATTAAAGGCGATGTCTTCCTGGAACCATTGCATCACACACAAATTTACCCTGAGGAAGTCAGCTCAAGCAGAGGATTTCGGTAAGTGTATTATGAGTAAGACATTTGATGCAGCGAGAGTGACTACAGGCTCAGATGAATACAGATTTCGCAAAACTAATGGAGATGTTGACTCTTTTGTATAAATTTGTGCAAATCCCATGACAATCCGCATACGCAAACCAGAATATGATGGATTATTATAGGCCACCCCCTGTTTTTTCACCCATTCCAATGGGATTACACAGCTAACATAAATTTTAATTTGCCCATTCCACGGTCAGGTGAGGCATTTCCACACATTTGATATGTGGCTATATTCATGGCATACCTTTAATATTAACAACATGATGCACTTGATATTATTTTTTGATTATAAATGACAAAATAATAGGCATTAAAATAATAAACATGCAATGATTATCTGCAGTTGCAATCTAAAAACCATCATGAGAAGCACACTCTAAAACTTTGCCTTTGGTCTATTGTGTTATCTCTACTGTGGCGTTTTCAGAGAAATACATTTTACTAAATATATAAATTTTAAGTTAAAAATAACATTGATATTAGAAATCAACTGAAGATTCTAAAAGTGGATCAATACAAAAAAAAAGCTTTCATTAAAGATGCTGCTTCGCTCACATATTCCTGTTTGCCTGGCTCTTTAACTTTAAACCCAATCCAATGTGTAATGACCCAAAGAAATTTTTCTGGGTGTTGCTGGTAAGGCATGGGTGCGCAGCCAATGTTGCATTTCTGCATCCATGACGCCCACAAAATAAAAAATTAGACAAGCTAGCCAGTAATTTCGTCTCAATACCGCATGCAGTAATTCCCCGATCATTTGTAAATGGGCATGTGTACGTGTAGAATGTAACTATAAGTACTAGCACAAAAAAATCCCTCTATGAGACCATTTTCACAATTTTCATTACCCACCATAAATTATAAAGTTGAGTGAGACATGATGCTAATTACCGATGCGCATGTGTATCGCCGGGTCGACGGCTTCTCAAATTCTCCGAGCCATTTCTCTCCCGAGTAAGGAGTTCGACAATGTGACATCAAAACGCTACTTAACACTGCATTGTGGGGAATTATGAGAAAACGGCGAATTGTTGACAAGATTTAAATGGAGGAGAGATCCCGGGGCGGAGATATAGGGGTAAAATATGTGAATGAAACACGGAGAAACAGGCGACACTGGACAGTGATAATGACCATGGACAGTGGCGTAAGGGCAGCGGAACTAGATAAAGTCCAATCAGAGAAATGGGGGATGATTGCCATGTAGAAGGAGTGTGGGCTCTGGCTATACTGAAATGAGGGTAGAATTGCCTGCCTGGTCAATGTAATACGGACGTAGACAAGACGGCGATTTCAGCAAAAGAAACTAGTTGATCGCACGGGGGAACAAAATTTCAGGAATAGTGAAACGGCTAACATTTTACCTAAATTAACTTTGTTGTTGAGCCAATAAAAAGAAGTTTCACACTGATGATTGAGAATGGAATGAGAAGTGAAACATTGAATGTGGAATAATGTGGTCAATTCTTGATTGTCCATGCCGAACGAGTTCGGAAGGGGACTATAAAATGAGCAGCGTCAGTTTGTCCGTCGTCCGTCCATCCGTGTAAAAAATGTGTAACCCATGTCGGGGCGGCACCCGGGTACAATCATAGGAGGGGCGAAACATAGGGGGGCGGAAAACAGTTAACAAAAGAACTCATTTTGGTTAAATTAAATTAAAAACCCCTAATTTTTGCGCAAAAACCTGGTTTCCTAAAATTTGAAAATCCAGGGGGGCAGCCACCCCCCTGGTGCAGCCCCTGAACTCATGTTTTATTAACAATTTATCTGGAAGTTCCGTAGGACAACAATGATGTAAACTTGGTTGGCAAGAAGCGATTGATGAGTTCTCGACCTGATTAGATTTTGCGGATAAAATATGCTAATTACGTATCTCCATTGGCATAATTTGAGAAATTTCCTGCAAAAGGCCTGTGTACAATTTATCTGGAATTATGTAAGGCGTTTTATAATTATACAATGTTTTTACCTTGGTGGAAAGGCAAGCGGACTGAAAGAGTTCTCGACCCCTGATTAGAGTTGGGGCAATAAGTATGCAAATGAGCTATTAATATGCAAAAATCAGCATATTGCTCATATTTTTGGACACTTTACATTGGATTCTCAAAATTCCTGAGCTGCATAATAGCCTATCATTGGCCACATCTTCTTTGCAATTTTAAAGTATGTTGAAGATATGCGGCCAGAAGCCTTAGGTATGCAAATGAGCTAATAATATGTGTAATTGGTTGTCTCTGAAATGGTACGTCGGATAGGCAAAATTTCCTTCGCTACATGAGACTACTATGCCCTAGGGGGGGGTGGACCGGGCGGGGAGGGGAGGGAGCGGGGCGGGGGGGAGGGGGGGGGGTTGGGGTCTTGGGGCGTAAGGGATGGGAGAACAACAGGGGTTGGGATGGGGGGAACGGGGGGGGCGGGAGGCGCAGGGGGGAGGGAATGGGGGAAGGAGGGGGGGGGGGGGGGGGAGGGGGGGGAGGGGGGGGGAAGAGGGGGGGGAGGGGGAGGGGCTGGGAGGGGGGAGGGTGGGGGGGGGGTGGGGGGGAGGGGAGGGGAGGGTGCTTTTGTTTTCCTAGGGGGGCGGGGGGGTGGGGAGGGGAAGGAGGGGGGAAGGGGGAGGGGGGGGGGGTGGGGGGGGGGCGGGGGGGGGGCGCGGGGGTGAGGGGGGGTGGAGGGGGGTTGGTAAGGAGGGGGGGGATGTCAGAGATGGGTTGGGGAGGGGTGTTGGGGAGGGGTGAGGGTGTGGGGAGGGGGTGGCGTAGGGGTGTCTGGGGGAGGGGGTTTGCGGGGTGCTTTGTTGGGGAAGGGGAGGCGTGGTACGGGGAGTGGGGGTGGCGTGTTTACGGGGTATTGGGGGTGGGGGGGGGGGTGTTGCGGGGTGTTGGGAGTTGTGGGGTCGTTAGGGAGAGGGTGGGTGTTGGGGGTGGTGTGCGGGGTGGTGGGGAGGTGGATGTGGGGGGGGTTGGGGTTTGCAGGGTGTTGAGGATGGTGGGTGTGTGCTGCAGAGTTGGGGAGGGGGTGGGGTTGCTAGTTGCATTATAACATTGTTAGGAATAGCGTACATTTGGCTGGGACATTTTATGGACATGCGTAAATACGGAGATTGCCTGTTTTAGAAACATATTACAGATAAATCATTCACAAATCTACATTTGTTATTGGAAGTTAACAACCTCAGCTGAGGTACAAAACACTGAAAGTGTTCTGTATTCTGTAAAAGCTAGTTTATCTTATAGACTACTTATGAGCAATTTTCCAACTTAAGGACAGGGTAGGTAAATATGGCTGAAAAAGAGGTTGGTACTATCTGTTACAATGGAATGACAAATGCCGGCCCACATAGTGACAAAATCTAATGTTAGACGCATAATCCAAGTATGTCAAAGTGGACCACACCACTCTGGACCCCAAATTCAGTTAAGTACGGACCCCCCAAATTTTGGAATTTAAAAAAAACCCCTTGTTTTAAAACCTAGCGCTACCCCTGCTTGTAAGGTGATCCACCCTGACCCTTTTTTCTTTATGACCACACTATACATTAAAGTAACCTTCAAGAATAAACCACATTGTTTATTAGTTAAGGTTTCCGAATTCATAAGTGGTCGGGGAAGAAAAGGGTCAGAGGTTCACCTAAAGAAAACATTGAATTTTTCTCGTATTAAAGATTTTATAAAGAATACAATGTGAAGAATATCATTAATTTTCATTGAACAAGTAAGAGGGCACACCTGCCATGTATTAATTCAAGGCTTTCAACAATGGACTTTTTTAAAATTTAAATGAAAACATATGAACAGGTAAACCCTTTAGAATGAGTATTTTCAGGCTTAAAGAGTTTTATGTATATATATGTAAGATATTGATGAGGTTCTGGGTTATCATTTCGCCAATGTAACCAATTGAACCATGTACGAAACTATTGATGTACCGCGGCTAATCACGCAACTGTAAATCCCATTGGATGGGTGTGAAAAAATGGTTTAGTTAATAATCTTTTATTTCTCTGTTTTCGTAGGTGGATGCCCTGGGCATTTGCACTGGAATATATACACAGGGTAATACATTGTGCCATTATAAAGAGTCAATATCCAGGGTTTCTTGGTTTTGTTTAGAAAATTGGAAATTTTTCCGCTTGCACAACTTTTTTGGAACACCCTTGTATTCAGATGAGAACCAGCCCTCAAGTTAGAAGCTACAAAAATATGTAATACAACTTATTATAAGAACTGTGTGTTTGAATTACACAAAAAAAAGGGTTTCGACTGAATGAGTGAGTAAGCCTACATGAAATATTGATATGTTATTGTGAGTTAAAGGTGGTTGTTCCGATTTTTTTGTCTATCGTGTTCTCTACTTGATTGAGAGCCTGACACTGGACATATTAAACTATTAAGTATCGTGGGAAACACAGACTGCGGTTTTGAATGCTAGACGATAATGCATGTGCAAGCCCTATTCACTACTGTGCTAATTGATGGTTAAAGGGGGGATGGCCCTCCCGAATTAGGATTGAAGTTATTTGATAGAGATGGACTTCACTCCAAAATCCCATCTGTAAAGTTTCGCGCGATTATTTCAATCCGTTTGATGCGAGAGCTAAAAACATGATTTTGTAAGCCCCATAGAGTACTGTGTAAAATTAATATTGGTAGACCAAAATGGGAGCCATTTTCGCTCATAACTTCCAAACCAAATGTCCTTTAGCTCTAAGATTCAAGGGTAAATGAGAAAAATAGTATCTTTCTTCGGATACCAAATGTTTGCCCATTCTGGGGCTTCTGGGACGAGGCTATTCGCGATGGTGCCATGCGACTTTAAACACTAAAACGGTATAGTTTTTTATCTAATCTGAGAAAGAAATGGATTTGAAAGCTGAAATTTTCAGGCACAACATGAGAAAAATACAGCCTTTCATATGATAATCAAAATTTATACTACTTTGGTTAATCCCAAAGACGATCGGAACACGCCCCTAGGTGGAATCCGGAGCCCTTATAGGATATGAGCCAATGCCCCCAAAATTTTGGCCACGGTTATCATTTTAGGCGTAATGCTAATAGTGATTTTTGGGCAAGCTAAAACCTATAGCGTTGGAAAAATATGTGTAGCATTTCCGCAGTGAGTCGGTAGCTTTTGTGTGTATCAGTCCTTTTCACGATGGCTGCCCACATGCTTCTGACACATATACTGATCATATCTGGCTCCCAGACAGATAGAATGCTCATTTTGGCAGGGGGGGTGATTCTTCAGGCTTTTCTGATTTCAGGATTTTTTTATGTTCAAAATTTCTGCAAACTTTATTTAATTCAGCCCGATTTTACGAAGTTTTTCAGGATTTTTTTACCATATTCAGGATTTTCACAAAAAACTCCATACACACTGTTTTGGTGTCTTTGGCCTATTGTTTAAGGGGGGGGTAGCGGGGTAGCGGATTTCATTTTGTCACTACTGACAAACATTTCAGCATTCCTTGTGTTCAATCCAAGATGGCTGCAAAATGGCTCCTAGAGCAAGTCTGAGCAGTTGGAAGGAAAACAGTTATTTTAGTGTATATGACGAAGATTCGAAGATTTCATTTCTGTCTCTACCTTTGAAATTAATAAACTATACCTTTAAAATCAATATAAAACTGTAAATATTGGAATCTAAAGATGCAGACTTTTTATTACATTAAGTCAACGCAGACCAAGAACCAAAAATCTGAAGAAAAAAAAACGGCTCCTGGTAGTTAGAACAGGGGCCTAACAAGGAGCTGTGTTTTCAGGACCATCAGATAATATTATTACAAATTGCTAATAAACACAATTGCAACATTGCCTAACTATAATTGCTTATTTAAGTCTTTTGACTTCTTTCACCAAGACCGGACTAATAGAAGGAAAAAAAGACCGGTGCTTGGGGTACTATTTTTTCTATCTCACCTGCGCATAAGGCGGTTGACTAAGGGTAAAAAATCGCCAGCGCCCACGCTAATAAAAAGCCTGCTGGCAAGATGCGGCCAAAACCAATCAGGAAACAATTAAGTTACTTCACAAGTTCTCCAGAACACGCTTTAAATTCACTAGATGAGGTAGTAGGGTGTAAAAAAATGTCATATAGAATCATTGTACTAGGAGAGTAACGCACTTTGAAAGGATTACAACTACCTGATCTTACTGCAATGTCCGGGCCAGACACATTTAATTCACAAGTACTCTAGTTAAACCAGGTCTATTAACCTACTTAACACAGCCAGGTATTATTGTCATGAATTCATCCGGAAGCAGTGCCCTTACTCCATTCTCACACAGGTTGACTCATGAAATAGTAATGAATGATATGGGGTTGGATTCCATCATCATTGAATTGCTGCAGAGCATACGTATATGATGGTTTGTTTCAAATTCTAATGGCATTGTCCGGCAGCTTCTATTCAGGAAGTAAGTTCTGGCATCAAGTATGGAGAGGACATAGGCAGGCTGGCAGTGCGGCTTGACATGTGGTCTGCAAGTCGGTGGCTTCTGTGCATTTGCATAGCAGCTGCAGCAGCTGCAGCAACGATGTTGTCTGGAATGTAGGTGGTAATGTAGCTGGCATCTAAAGCCCTGGAGTGTGATTTAGTTGCATTGATGAAGCTTTTGGATGCCTCCTTCTTCTTCCCGTTTCTTATGTAATCAGGTGTTTGGACAATAATACATTGTTATGGTAGGTAAAGGATAATTGGACGTAGCTGAGTGCCTTATGTTAGAATAATGATGTGAGTACGAGTTGTCCACTTTGGGTCGAGAGGCGAAGCATCGAACCCTAAGTGGACAACTGGTTCTTACACGGCAATTATCTAACAATTAATGCACGCAGCTCCGTCCTACACTTAGCGTTATCAGTTCAAATATAAAATAATAATATGAATATGTGTGAAAAAAATTAAATAAAAACTTCACGAATTAAAACCCCGGCCATCAATTGGCCTTCTAACTCAATCATCACCCGTATTGCATCAATTCGCAGTTGTTAGGGGTTCTTGTTTGTGATGGGTAGCTCATCTGTATACATCCCCATTTTAAACTCATGGGTTTCATTTGAGCTTACAAGCAGTATTCCTTTACGGAGAGGTGGACTGCCGCGCGCAACAAAAACGAACCTGGTCAAGGTCGCCCCCAAACAACGTCGCCCCCATGCCAACTCGCTCCCCACTACAAACAAAGTCGCCCCCAAACAAAGTCGCTCCCAAACAAAGTCGCCCCATGCCAAGTCTCCCCCACTGTAAACCAAGTCGCCCCCAAACCAAGTCGCCCCCTGCCAAGTCGCCCCACCACACACATAACCAAGTCCGCCCCCCCAACACACCAAGTCGCCCCCAGCCCACTACTCGCGCACCTCACCGTAAGCCAACCCAGATGTGTGTTTGTATTTTCACTGGTGGGGACGTTTTTCAAGGAACAGGCGGGTGATCTCCGCGGGAAATATACGTATGTATTTACTTAGGTTGTCGCCGCATGGCGGGATCATGGCGTCATATAGTTGCACAACAGAGTTTGGAAAATCAAAGTATATGAGTTAGTTTGCAATGCAACCCTAAATAACTAGCAAATCATACGCCTTCTTTAATTGGCCAATGACATTTTCGTTACGGACCTCTCTATTTTAGATGATGCGAGTACACTATATGAAAACATTCATCACGGTAGAGGTTCCTTTTACTAAGACGTGGTGCAATATTGACATGATGGATGAATTTTATTTAAAAAAAAAAATGTTGCCGATTCTCCAGTGGAGTTTAATTTCGTCACTACTTTCAATATGTCATATAAAATATAAACACATCGAGTGCTAAAACTGTTGGTATTGGATTTACGTTTCATAGACGAGGCCCCTCAGCTAAAAACCGGATGTGCGATCGATATATTCAAACTTGAATGCAACCCAATTGCAATCAATAATTAATGGAGTGTGGCATGTGATAAATGTTGGATGCATGTGAGCGAGAAACTATATAATTGGTAATGTCACTATATAAGAACTTCCTGGTATGCAAATTAAAACTTAATTCTTGAAAAATTCTACCCTTTATGACAACCCACATAAAATTTTAACCACACAAAAAAACAAAGCAAAATCACAATATTTTTAAAAATGTTAATGTTAAAAAAAAAACTACATTGGGCCTAATCAAAGTAAAACCTCGTTTCTGTGACTTGAGTGTTATTGGTTTTATTATTTTCCTATTTTTAATGAGGCATAAATAGTGTAGTACATACATTGCCATTGAACTTATATTGATTCCATACAAATATGCATTAACGAGTTAGGTCTCTTACCTGTATTAAAAGACACAATATTTTCAGCAAATCATTTTGATAACTGGAATATTATCAAAAGCAAACTTGTATAAGTGTGGCGGTTTAAAAATTTACCTTCTGAAAAAATTGTACCAAAATGCGATGGACAGACTTGACACCTTGTTCTTATTTTCCTAATTTAGAAGCACACTTTAAGAATTTTTTATCATGGATGTTTAATATTAACTAATAACAAACAAAGAGTAACAATTGAAGTTCATAATCGCAGTGCTTATTGTAGCTATATGTCGTAAATTCCGTCCGAAGGGGAGGGTTAATACTTTACAGGGAGTAAACTTAATTCCGTCCGTCGAACTAAGAAGAGGCTTTCCATTTTTTTCACCGTGGAATTGTATTCTGTCAACAAGTTAAATAGGCCTCTTTTTCAGCCTCATCAACACTCGGAAGAAAATAGAACTAGGTGTTTTTTTCGTAGCTACGGCACGCATCTTCAACGGTGGTAAGAATCAGTAAAGTAGTGTCAGAGGATTTTTGAGTTGTTTTCCCCAAATGTCAAGCCCCCACCCCCGAAAAAGAAGTCAGGCGCCGCCACTGATTATTATAAAAAAATATGGATTGCATTTTTACATAAAAATACTTTTAGAATTTGTTGCGGATGACCCCCCCCCCACCCCCCGCGGACAAAATATACGCAGTATGTTCACTTCCAAACTCTAGAGTGGAAACTTACTGGAACCATTGCACGGAAACTTAGCTCTGCATTCCTACGTAGAGACGAATTTTGGTTGGGACGAATAGATTACAATTTGACCAATATAAAGAAAGGCGCAGGGTCGATATGTATGGGCGGGCCTTTACTGTCACAAGTATCTCAAACAAGTAAAGGTCTCAAACTACAGAAAACGATGATCAATGAAGAGAAAAACATGTCAAAAACAAGTAACGGTCTCAACTACATAAAACGGTGTCAAATGCAGAGAAACATGTCAAATACACGGAAATGTCTCACTACAGAAAAGGGCGTCATGTAGACAACGATGTAAAACACGTAACGGTCTGAACTATAGGAAAATGGTGTGAAATGCAAGAGAAACATCAAAAACTGTAACGGTTGAACTATAGGAAACTGGTGAAATGCAGAGGACTCAAAACCACGTAACGGTCTGAACTATAGGAAAGGTATGAAATGCAGAAACGTCAAAACCACGTAAAGGTCTGAACTATAGGAAAAGGTGTGAAATGCAGAGAAACATCATAAACACGTAATGGTCTGAACTATAGATGAGTGACATTTGTTTATGTTTGTGGCGCCCCCTGTTGGTGAAGAGAGAACTGGCAGGCAGAAGCCCCTATACTTTGCACAGGGAATTTCGTTCTGCTCGAAACTTTGGTTTCAAATTCAATAATACCACAATTAATATTAAGCATGCTTGCTACTGCTACCAGTTGCATATTGCAACCGATTTAGATCAAGAAAGGTCTGCAAGTAAGTTATAACCGATTTTATGTGGCTGGTCATTGAAGGACTGTAATATTTTGCCTGCCAGAAAACAACATTGAGGGGTCCTGTAATGTCAATATGTGACTCATAGAGTCAAAATCATATATAGGAACCAAAGGTTGTGAAATGCAGAGAAACATCAAAAACATGTAACGCGTCTGAACTATAGGAACAGGTGTGAAAATTCAGAGAAAACATGTCAAAAAATTAAAAATATTAAAAAAAAAAAAAAAAAAAAAAAAAAAAAAAAAAAAATACGTCAATTTTTATTTTTAGGAATCTATTTATTTGATTAGATTTATTGATTTAAATTTATTTTTATTTTTGTAATTTTATTTTAGTCATTTTTTGTATTTTGTAGTTATTAGGTATTTTTTTATTTATTTTTAGTTTCTGGTATATTTATATTTTATCTGTATTAAAAAAAAAGAAAAATATAAAAGTAAATATTAAAAATAGACCAACGGGTTTTTGACCTCGGCTGATTTTCTTTTATCCTTTTGTGTGAAGGCAGGGTTTTCCATGCAATTACGGATATATTGAGTCAATGGAAATACAAATAAATATACGAAAATAATAAATCTAAATATTACTATAAATAAATATAAATGAATATAAAAAAATAAATAAAAGATTACGAAAAAAAATTTAAAAAATGAATAATAGTAAAGAAAAGCAAAAATTAAAATCAAAATCAAAATAAATAGAACTAAATATAATAATAAATAATTAAAGTAAAAATAAACAAAGACAAAATAAATAAAAATAAATATAAATAATAAATAAAGTAATACTATTTAAAAAAAAATTGAAAAAAAAAAGGAATACAAGAAAGAAATCTTTTACTATAATATTACACACTTATTATTCTCTATGGAGTGTATAGGGAGTGTATCATATACCAAAAATCACTAGGACTAAAAATTTAAAAAAGTCGTCTAATGACGTCATCAGAGACGTCATCACTTTCAAAGTTAATATTAATACTTAACTAAAAATTCTTCACCCATACGCACATTTACTACGCACCTATATCTACATACGGAAATACACACGTTCCATACGGACTATACTTAAGCACCGTCGCCTACTATGGGAAAGTACCTATGATTTTGGTTGTTGCAATTGTTAACTCTGTTACAAATTTCCCACACATCCCCTTTCAGACCCAGGGGAGGACCCTTGAGGAATTCCCCCAACCCCCCGTCCGACCCAGGGAGGAAGCTTGGGGATTCCCCCACCCCGTCCAGACCCAGGGGAGGACACTTTGGGAATTAATTACAATGCTTAGTAGGGGCTTGTGCCCTCAAACAATACACCAAAGTGTGTTACGTTACTACTTCCAGTTAAGACCTTTTACTATCAGTGATTTGAAAAATCTTTGAAATGGCAGGAATAGAGCTTCAAAGTGAAGGATAAGTCTGTAGAATTCTTCTAAGTTACCTTTTTCCAGCTGTAGAATTGACAGAAAAGGAAGAAAACGCAGTGTTCCAAGATACGATTTCTCCATTCAATTACGTTTTGTCGTAGTTGTCCGTACGGACAGTTAATGACTAAATCTCCGATTCTGTCCTTATTAGGTTGCTTCCTTTCTGGTCTTATCATTTGCAGGGTATGTTAGGATACGTACTTGTTACATACATGTAAAATCTGATTTTTGAATGATTTTTTTTTCGATTTGCTGATTTAGAGAATCACTGATAGTGTCTTTATCCTAGAAAGATGATACGGTTCCAAATGAATAAATAAAAATAAACAAATAATAATAAAATAAATGAATACAAATAAATAAAAATACAAGAATTATTCACAACTTTCACAGCGTGGGTAGTTATCCACAATTGTCGTTTTTTGTATTGACCAATGGACATGTGTACAAAATGTTATCTAATGATTGCGAGATTGTTCGCTTTGAATACAAAGCGACTGCTTGAGACCTTATCATGTTTGGACATGTTTCTCTGCATTTACAAACTCTTCTTAGTTCACAGACCGTTTCGACATCATTCTCTGCATGCATGCCCTTTGACCACCACAGGTTGACATCCTTTTCTGAAGTTGAAGGCCGTTATATGGTGTTTTTCACATCTTTTTTTGTTGCATTTAACATCTTTTTCTTCTTTAGTTAAGAACACTGTTGCGGTGTTTTTGATGTTTCCTCTGCATTCACCTTCTGTGGAGTTGAGACCGTTTCGTGTGTTTGACAAAATATCGTCCCTGCATTAGACACACTTTTCTGTAGCTGAGACCTTGACGGGATGTTCACACCTTCTCTGCTTTTAATCATTTTTCTTTAGTTAAGACCGTCACATGTTTTTGACATTTCTTTTTGCTATTTACAACCTTTCTGTAGTCGTAGACTGTACAAACGTGTTTTGAGCGTTCATAATTATTTGAAACGTCTTCATTGTAATTGAGACCTATCTAATCTGAGAGATACTTTTTGACCTTTGACATGTTTCTCTGCATTTTGACACCTTTTTTCTGTATTTGAGACCTTGTTTAGTCTTTTGAGATACTTTTGACAGCAATAGCTGCCCATAGATATGTCAATCATGTAATGTTTTAAATGGCTGACTATTTTGATAGCTGTCAATCAATAATTTGATCTAGCGGGACCGAGCTCGCCCTCGCAACTGCACTTTCCCATCACAAGAAAAAGTGTAAGTTTCAAAGTTTCCAAAACATGGGTCTTTTTCAAATGTTTATAGTTTGAAACACTCAATTTTAGTCTACTAACAGAACAGGGTACGCTTTCAAATTTAAAATATGTTTACCGGCTACATGTAGGGATTCTATTTTTGCATTTGTTTTATCAAACAGTTTATTTCATCATCATACATCAACACAAATCATTTTCTCGTTTTGGAAAAGTGGTAGTCCTGAAAGGACTGGTTAATTCGTTCTTGGTTTGACATTTTTTTTTTTTTAACGATCATTGATGTTGCGGGCCTTTGTCGTTCAAAGATAACAGGTTAATTTGGTCGTCGCTCGTCTCTCAAATAGAGTGGATTGATCGATCGGTCCTGACCTGGCCGCTGACTCATACCCCGACATACAAGTAATTTCTTTTTGTAGTAATTAGGTTAGGGGTAGAAGTGGGTCTTGTTGAAAACACGCCCTTGAAATTAATTTGCTAATCAATCATCTCATATCGAAAACAAATGCTTAGTATGAAAACGATTAGAGCCTATTTTAAAACTTGTCCACGTTCCATTTTAGGGTAAATTTATTCAAATCGCCTTCCCGAAAAATTAGTTTTCACCTGTATCGTCAACAACAAAGAACCCGAAATTGATTCTCTCTATCCCTATGACCGCTTGGCCAATGCATTGTTGTTTTGCTTCGGATCCAAGATGGTTATACAACATGGCCGTCTCAAGTATCTACAAAGTATAAGAAGGAAAAAAAAAGTGCTAAATGCCTGTATTATTCATAAAAGGAAAAAATAAATTAGGAATATTTGTAGTGGACTATTAGAAACTCATATCTGTCGTTTTTGTTAGTGAGTATATTAAACATTCCATATGGGCCAATTTGTTAAAACTTAGAAATAACCTTATTGTCTCCATTAGGATTGAAAATGTGATTAAAGGTATGAAAATGTGCGTTTTTAAGCTCTTAAGCGCGTGCAAAGCTGGTATTTTTGTTTGTTGACTATTTGAAAATCAGATGTGGTTAATATCATCGAGTTTCAAAAATCTGAAAGCGCTTTCGTAGCCGGACATCTTGATTTAAGAAATACTACTGAAACAAAAATGCAGTTATGAGTTACAATGATATTAGACATGTTTTAATTTGGCATTTTTATCATTTCCTTTCTGTGTGCTATGTGCGATATACGCCAAAAGATATAGTAATTTTAGTTTACATTGTTTGAATGTGGCCATATTGACGGCCGCTTAATTTTAACACACAACATGGCCAGGTTTGTGTTTATACTTGTCAAACTATATATCTCGTACTTTATTTACAATTTTATTATTATTTTTAGTTTTTTTGTTTTTTAAATTTCTGCAATTTTCCTGTTCAAAAATTCTTGGGGGAGAAATGTCGCTGATTGATTTTAAGAATACATATCATATACACAAGATAGATGCGAGTTTCATGTGGTCAAGACATACATCTCGCACGTAACTTTATAATTATATTATTATTTCTTGACTATACAATTAATATTGCAGTATACATCGTTTTTATGTTTTTACTGATCGTTGAAGCGGCCATGTTGGCTGCCATCTTGGATCTGAGCAAGATACTAATACAAATATGATCGACATGATTTCACAATGGCTCAGGACAACATTTTGTGTTTTCTTCCCTGTTGTTAGATATAGTTTTTCTGTAATGGCGATCCTAATTTGCATAAATTTACATAAAAATGGCAGATGGGACAATTTTTGAATTTTTAAACAAATTTATAACCTTTTGTTTTGCAAGTTTACAATTATTGGAACTGGCCGTACGCATGATTTAATTTGGGGGGTGCACGAGACCCCCTTCTACCCACTAACTCGAAATCATGACTGAACTTACTGAAATAACTCCAATTGTTTAAACGGGAACAAACTCGCCCCTAGGAATAAAACGGATTGTTTCGCTTAAACACGCGAATGAAAAGGAGGATTGTTGATTGCCGTGAGTTGTCGAATAAGACCATCATTATGCAAGCTACACGTATCAAATCATGCGAGTTTCATGCGCTGTATACAAGTTTACCCCGCTATCTGTCGAGTTTACAGCGATGAGATGCAGTTTGAAACTTAGTTGCCGAGTTTCATAAATCATGTCCAGAATAAATCATGTCCAGATTAAATCATGTCCAGAATAAATAATGCGAGTTTTAAAAACGGGAATGATTGTTTCAACATGGAGCAAACTCGGACATGATTTTTCTCAACATGAGCAGCAAACTCGACATGAGTTTTTTACAACATGAGCAACTCGGCATGATTTTGTTACACATCACCAAAAATTATGTCGAGTTTTCCTCATGTTGAGAAAAAAAATCAGTGAGATTTGAAAACTGGACATGATTTATGTCAAACTCATAATATAGAGAGCAAAACTCGATGTATAGAGGGCCAAACTGGACATATAGCGCTGTAAACTCGACATATATAACGCTGACACACTCGACATATGGCGAGGAAGGGAAAACTCGATACACAGCGCGTGAAACTTGACATGCGCGGGAAAACTCGCCATGATTTTGTACGTGGAGCGTGCCATACTCATATCAATCCATTACCTCGGGTTCAGTAAATCGCCACCGCCTCAGTTAATTCCATGGAAAGAAATAAAAAATCGCAAAGACACCATGGCGACTTTGAAAGAAAATGTTAACTAACATAAACTACATATTACTCGCTAGCACCCTGCAGGCGATCGTCGCTCAAAGATTAATATTTGTCAATTATTTTTTTTAACATTAAAAATTATTTATTTTCCATGGATATTCACATCAAGCATGAAATGCATTTAAAAGACAGGCAATTTTATTACAAGCGCTTTGGTGGGCTTTTGTTTTTAGAAAACGATTCTGGGACAACAGTTTTCTAAAAAGTTTTAAGTCGCAATATTTCAATTCTTAAGAATGTTTGGTAAGATATGTAGGTTAACAATTCGCTCCACTCTTATTTTTAATTATTTGACACTGGCATGACATTTCCATTGAACAAAATCTCCAGTACAACATTTTTAACTCAATTATTATTTCAAAAAGAAAGAAAAAAAGAGATTTTCCCCCTCTTCGTCGTAAAAAAACGATATGCGTGAAGTAAAGAAGGTTTTTCTTAACCTCAAACCTGGTTGCTTCTTTTTTGGAGGTAAAAATTCTGCACTTGATTAGTTGTCAAACAACTATGTTTTCCATGAAAGCAATAGGGAAAATACCAACATCGTAACTTTTGAAACTTGTGTGATTTTCCCAATCGGCCACGGAAGCATCCCTTGCCATGCCGTGCACGGCAGAAAGTCACCTCTTAAAAAAATGCATTCTTGTTATTTACTTCAGGTGTGATTTAATCAGGTTTTCCCGGTCAATTTCGTAGTTTTTATAATCAACAAAAACATAATTAGGCAATCGAGAAATCTTGCTAATTTAAAGAACAATTTTCTTTTATTTTTTATCTCAATGGCGAAATATAAAACCGAATCATAAAGAGAATCCACTGGACATCGATTATTACATAAATTGGCAAAATTGGCGGGAAACCTCTTGCTACATGATCAATTTTCCAAATAAAAAAAGAATCTAAAAATGGGGTGCACTTTTCTTGAAATATTCTCGAGTCTCTTAAAGATTCGAATTGTGGTTCTTAAACGAGCTTACACTTACAAGTCATGCTTGACAGGAAAGTGGACGAGAAAGTCCAATGTAAGACAAAATTGAGGTCCGCAGTTTTATGTCGAATGTTTACAAGCACCTGTGTTCAGTATGTCAATTAGTATTTGACTTTAATTTGTAAAATATTTTGCGACATACAATATCCATAAAAACAAAAAAAAAATTCCTTTCGTCGGGTCATATCGTCATGAGTCTTCAAAACAGGCCACTCGACCATTTGGCGACAAATTGAGTTTTTTTGCATATTATGATACTATATCACAACCTCTTTTAATATACCAATATGGAGCAAAAATAGCATTCCCAATTTGTAGATATAATAGATTTTCACGTTTGGAAATCATCACCCAAACGCCAAATCCAAATGAATGAAAGTCTTCAAAAAGACCAATCTGCATTCGTCGGTTTTGCTGTACCTGAAACCACGTTTTATAAAGTGACCTATCGATATGGATGATAGAAGTTTGGTCGAAGTTTTATCCAATGTGGCAGCTGATCTGAGACGATATTGTCAGACTAAAAAATATATATTTTTGCAGTATTTTACTGGAACAATTCTGCCAAATTAATTACGTGAAAATTACAGTTATTACTATCAAAATGTTCAATCAAAAAACCGAAAATATATATTTGGCGAGGTTAATTACAGAGATTGTGATGGTGAAAATAACAAGCATTGAAGAAACACTAACTTAGTAGGCCCTATCCACAAATGTCAACCAGAATTTTACGGTGTATATAAGTTTAATATTTTTAATCTTGATTAGTATGGCCTTCACCTCAAAACCCTATCTGTAAGTTTCGCGCCCGATTATTTCAACCCGTTTTGAATAAGAGCTAAAAAACATATTTTGTAATGCCATTGAGTACCAGTAAAACTAATATGGGCGATTCCACGGTTAGTCGCATTACACTTTGTCCACATATTCCTTTGGTCTGAGCACTGTGATTTCAATATAAGTTGACCTTGCTCTTTGATTTGGTATGGACAAAACTCTTAAATTTGTGATGGACCTCTAATGATAGTAAATAAAATGAATGTTCTTTACTTCAAGCATGACACTGATTGGAATATTGGTTAGTTGCATTACCAAAGGACATGCCAAAAATCAACATTTCAGTTCCAACTGTACCCTCAACAAGACAACTTCCAATTAGTGAATTCATGTAATGTGGACCTACAGTACTAAGTTAAAGAAATTTTGGTATTAAGAATATGAACCAACTTCTCCATGGTGGAATACAAGAGAAATGGGAATGGTTAGTCACATTACAGTTAGTCGATACACTTTGTCCACATTTGAATGAACAACTGTAACTGATCAAATTCCACAAAAACAGGGACTTCACAATACTGAATAAAAATACTTTATGTAAGAAGTTTGAAACTGTTTCTGTCTATTAATTGCATAAAAATTACCATAATTAAATATTCAGGAAGTGAAATGAGACAAAGTTTGTTGTTTACTTTACATCAAAAAATTGTGAAAATTCTCCTCAAAATCATGTTTTTTACATCAAACAATGTCAATATTACTTGTAAGGGCCACTCAAGGAGAGCCTTGTTTCTCTTTCATTTGATACCAAAATGTGATGATGGGACTGTAGGTTTGAAATTAGTGCGAAAACACTTTCTTCCAGGTTCACTTGGCGTGGAATCGCCCCATTTTGGTCGACCAAAATGGGGCATATTTTCGCTATAAACCAAACCAAAAATCCTTTGCCCTACTATTGTATAAATTTTAAAACAATTTACAACATTTTATTTGTTTACCCCTGTACAAAATTTTTGCCCCCTTATAAAAAAACCCAAGAACACATTTTAAAAAATGACACCCATTGATTTCAGGATCTGCATGAAATCTGTATAGAAAATACAATTGTCGTCAAAATTGTATTGAAAAAACTAAACCAAAACATTAAAATACTTAATTACTTCTGACCGTGGAAAGTCCTAAACTTGCTATTAATAGCCCCCAGCGATAACATGGTAACGTAACTAAACAGACAATGATACTGGACCCCTCTATTGTCGAAACCTGAAGTTAATGAATGTGAAAGTGATGAAGCGAGATAGCCGTGCAGGTCGTTGATACACCCCAATATAAGAAAACATAGAACATAGAAATATTTGCCATGGTTTGCTCCACCAAGTCGGAAAAAATACTATTGTAGAGTATACCAGAACCTTCAAAATGCATCCAAAATAAAAATAATTTATCAATATTATAAATTATGTGCGATGTTGTTTTCTTGATCTTTTTGATCATTATGCTGTATGTGCTACATTTAATGTAATTTTGCTTGTTTTAGATTTGCGGAGAAAGATTATTTCAAAATTTCAGTTCATTATGACAGTAGTTTGATGTTATGAGCAAATGTTTGTGCACCTGCACCATAGGCTACTGTTTTGTTAAATTGTCCATTACGCGTACCGAAAATACAAAATTGCAAATTTCTTCAGAGTAGAGTACGATTAGGCACACTACTAATTATACTAGGGATAGGAAAAACATTAACTTAAATTGTGTTGGTTAGGAGCGTTTGCCTCATGGTCGGGAGGTCGCGGGGTCGAATCCCGGGGGTCAGACCAAAGACTTCAAAAATAAAACCTACTGCCTTCTTGTCAGACGTAGTAGGGAGACAACCCCTACTGTAGCTTCCACTGTATTGGAAGACGCAGCCTTGGGTTATGGAACGGAGATAGCCGCCGGCTTAGTTGCCCCATTCGGTGCAAAGGACTTCTTTTTTTTTACGGGGGGGGGGGGGGGGGCCACAAGTGAGGATCCAGAAATGCATATTTAGGCTTTAACTTGTAATGATATTGAGAATATATGTTTGGCTTATATACTGAATATATTATAGTCCTTTTATGTCAGTGAGGCCAACACAACGGGGGGGGGGGGGGAACACGTCCACTTTGGAACGGGGTGACGCATAGGCCTATTAAGGCTCTTAAGACAACATTTCAGTACCGCTGTCACCCAAAGACCCCATTTAAAAAGGTTCACCAAAAGACCCCAAATTTTTTGGCTATCTTACCATTTTCACCCAAAGACCTCTATAGTTAAAAATTTTTCAAAATTTCATCCCTAGACACCATTTCTGGGAAAATTTAGCAAAATTGTAACCCGAAAATCCCAATTGTGGGGCCAATTTGGAGGCTCTCAACCAAACCCCCCATTGTTTGTACGTACCAGTCACTGAAAGCCCCTGGGTTTGAAGTAGCGTCACTGCCTTGCACCAATCTATTTCATATGCTCTGGGTGTCCCCCCAGGGGGCCCGTTCCCCAACTTGTGAGTACCCTATGTTTGGATATTAACTCATGCGTATGTCTACATAATAGCCCTTTTCATACCAGTTACCCAGTGGTTTGGACAAATTGGTCCACTCAGGCATGGACCTAGTATGCACAGATTTACGACTGAGTTGGGAACGGACCCCTGGGAGACTAGCACTTTTGCGCAAGAAGGACGCTGTCGGGGTTCGAAATATTAATTGCGCTACAACTGGCCGATGGCAAGCGTAATTAACTGGCAAAATGTTGTGAAAACCGTGAAACAAAAAATGACATTTGGACGCCATTTTGATTTTGAAGTACACGGCAGCATGCTTGTATTGCCGTGCACGGCAGAAAAGTCACCTCTTAAAAAAATGCGTTCTCGGTTTATTTACTTCAGGTGTGATTTAATACAGGTTTTCTCGGTCAATTTCGTAGTTTTATCAACAACAAAAAAAATAATTTGGCAATCGAGAAATCTTGCTAATTTAAAAGAACAATTTTCTTTTCTTTTTTATCTCAATGGCGAAATAGAAAACATGAATCGTAAAGAGAATCCAAATGAAATCGATTAAGCACGTAAATTGCAAAATTGGCCGGGAAACCTATTGGCGAGCATGATAAATTTTCCAAATAAAAAAAATCTATTTAAAAATGGGGTGCACTTTTCTTGAAATATTCTCGAGTCTCTTTAAAGATTTGAATTGTGGTTCTTAAGCGAGCTTACAAGATCATGCTTTACAGGGGAAAGTGGACGAGAAGGGTTCCAATGTAAGACAAAATTGAGTCGCAGTTTTTATTTCGAAGAATGTTACAGCCTGTGTTCAGTATGTCAATTAGTATTTGACTTTCATTTTTAAAAATATTTTGCGACATACAATATCCATAAAAACAAAAAATCCTTTCGGTCGGGTCATATCGTCATGAGTCTTCCAAACAGGCCAATGGACCATTTTGGCGAAATTGAGTTTTTTGCATATTATGATACTATATCACAAGCTCTTTTCATATACCAAATATTGAGTAAAAATAACATTCCAATTTGTAGATATAATAGATTTTCACTTTTGGAAATCATACCCAAACGCCAAATGAAAGTCTTCCAAACAGACCAATCTGCACTCGTCTGTTTGCTGTACCTGAAAACCACCGTACGATAGCTTATAAAGTGACCTATCGACAATCGATCAATGAGATATTACGAGATTCATCTCCTCTCTCGATCAACACTGGGTAGCCTATAGAAGTTTGGTCGAAGTTTATCACAATGTGTGCAGCTGTATCTGAGACGAATTTGCCACACTAAAAATATAAATTTTTGCAGTATTTTACTGGCAACAATTCTGCCAAATAATTACTGAAAATTACAGTATACTGTAAAAACTGATTCAATCAAATCACTGAAAAATATATATTTGGCGAGTTATTACAGAGATTGTGAATGTGTTGAAAATAAAAAGCATTGAAGAACACACTAACTTAGTAGGCCTATCCACAAATTTCAACCAAAATTTTACGGTGATATAAGTCTATATATTTTTGATCTTGTATGGCCTTCACCTCAAAACCCTATCTGTAAAGTTTCGCGCCGATATTTCAACCCGTTTTGAAATAAGAGCTAAAAACATTATTTTGTAATGCCCATATGTAAACTAATATTGGTCGACCAAAATGGGGCATATTTTCGCTCATAACATCCAAACCAAGCATCCTTTAGCCCTACTATTTCACAGGGTAAATGAGAAAAATAGTAGCTTTCTTCTGATAACCAAACTTTTGACCACTTCGGGTAAAATATGGGGTCCCAGGGGATTGGGCTATTAGCGATCGGACCAATGACCTTTAATTTTGGTAAAACATAATGCATTAAATATGTTACGGTAAAATATAAAGTGAATATGGATGGACTGTAAAAGCTGAAGTTTATGGGATTGTTTTCCTGTAAGATTTACAGTAGTTTTCCTGTAAATAACCTATAATTGAAAATCCATAATAGTGCATAATAATGTTGATATAATTCAAAGTTCAAATAGAAGCCTCTCTTATAAATTTAGTCGTAATAGGCCTGGAAAATTGGACAAAAAGTGTTTTGCTTGATTTTTAAATTACGGCCAAGTATCGTCTTTTTCTGATCATTTTTATTGTGAAGTCCATTGTAATTTTTATAACGCACGTTATTTTGTCAAATACAAGATGCATGTTAGTAGTGGTAATGCATTTTTAGCTGTGTTCTTTACTCGACGTAGATTGTAAGATGTCTAAGCGACTATCCGGGCGCATTAGACAATGTTGGATTTTTTTAATTGTTTTTAGACATAAATGTTAAAGTTTTTTATTTTTGTAATGATACAACTATACGTTGCATCTTAAACTTCAAGAAAACCTGATTAAAAAACCTTCATAGGTAAAAAAATCCTCTTAAAGAAGATATTCAGGTTTAGACCTATACATCCTTTGAAATATCTAATTGTGAGAAGGGGGTATTAGCTGTCCATTTTTTTGCACACAATCTACTAGGTTCCGATTTTCTCTCCTTTTTTTCATTTTTAACCGTCCATCAATAGTTACTTCTAAAAATTAGTGTTATTAGGTCCAACACGCAATTCACAATGCGATACGAATATTCAATACTACACTCCACACAAGCCTGCGCCTTTTTTCGTGTTGTCCCCGTTATTGTCATATTTAGTGAACCGATTTGACAATGCATTTTTGTAAGCGACTGCGATTGAAGACTACACTAAGCTGAGTCTCCATTATGGTTTGTGATCCGTTTAATTGATGAATATTTTTCTTTGCAAAATAATATATTATAAAAAATAAAATAATAATTTACACTATAGGGCCTATACAAATAATGAAAATTTCGTAGGCTGGTGTCCGTATAATCCAAAACTGGGAAACAAAATAAGATTATGAGACAAACAAACTTTGCAAGGGATACATCAATCGATCATCGTAGAATCGTTTGCATGTATCATAAGAGTCAAGATTCAAGGCGGTTTTATTTCACACATCATACCATACAAACCAAAATTGATACATCAGAATTGTTTACTACAGTAGAAATGTAACATTAGATTATTATGGTCAAAATAAGGGAAAATAATTGAAGTTGAGGTTGGGTTGAGTAGAAAAAGTAAGAGTATGCTATTTAATAATAATACAACTCTTTAGTAACAATAATAGAAAAAAAATAACATGTACAATAATAGATAAATATGTATATCTATATGCAATATGTGATAGCAAAGTAAATTATACGAAACATACGAATGAGGAAAAAAACAACGTAAAAAATATATTCTATTACCTCTGCTGCCCATTATTGAAAATGCAGCATTCTGATTGGTCAGTTTACTGCCCATTATTCTACAATAATGGGTCGTGAATGCATTTTCTCATTATATCACGCTGTTTTCGGTAATAGAATAGAAATAAAGGGTTTGCAGTATTATTTATGGGCTCATAATGTATCCTCGGCCAGAAAAAATTAAAATAATTATTTTTTTCCGACCTCGGACACATTATTCACCCATAAAGGATATTGCATCACCCTTTATTTCTTAAATCAAACTGGTGGAAGAGTAATGAATTGAGGAAGGTGTGGAAGATGCATGGGGAGAAACCAAATAAACTCGAGAAGGCTTTTATATGGTTCCACTCTGAAACAAGGACGACACAAAAGAAGAGACGAACTATCAATATCATCCATGTAAAGTTTTCGAAAACTAACCTCGAATAACTGTTTGAGTAATTAAAACATTTAGGCCATCTCAAAAGAGTAAACCTTCAGTCCAAACGGGTGGAATTTCCAATGTTTCTCATTGTTGAGAAGACACTTTGTGAAAAAGATCATGTTACTCTAAATTATGCTTTAAAGATGCTTGTTCCGATTTATGTTACAAGTGTTCTCTACTTTATATGAAACCCTGGCACTTGCACATACGCCCCATCAAGTACTGTGGGAAACAAACTTGGGGTTTTGATGGTAGAAGCAATAATGCATATTGCAAAGCCCTATTCAATACTGTGCTAATATTGATGGTTAACCATAAATACAGCGTTTTTTTATTTATATCGTAGGAATGAAATAGATTTAAGGGCTCAAATTTCGGGACGACAATGAGAAAAATACGGCCTTTCATCTGATATCAAAATCGATACTACTTCTGGGTAAATCGGGAGGGGGGTCCCAAAGACGATCGGAACACGCACCTTTAATATGATTCTGCAATCCTACCGTTCCTTTTCTCTCTCTCTCTCTCTCTCTCTCTCTCCCTCTCTGAAGTATTTTGTGAGCGACTGGATATAAAGACTACTCTGGAAACTATTCTGAAAGTCGAAAGTCTCCGTGGAGAGAATCGAGAATGGAAAAATGGCAACGTTTCCATGGAAAGTATTCAGAAATTGCAAAGTGATGCATGACATGTCAATTATCCCATCAAAGAGTAATTAAATGAGTTATAAAGGCTTAGACAAACCATTGGCCTTAATATTTTGTTAAGTTGTCAGAGCCTAAACCATAGGCCTACCCAACATCATAGCTGTGTCATTCGTATAATCTCTGAAAAGGAATGCCACACTTACAATATCGCGTTCATTCCTAATATTCTGATATTAAGTTTTAGGCTCTGATGCGGTTAATTGATTTTTCTTTGAAATATAATACTATAAAATTCTTAATGGTAATTGAAATTGACTTTACACTACTATAGGGCTTAGTTTAAAAGGCTGATGTTTATTTAATCATAATAGGAAACAACTTAACAACTTACAAAAGTAAATCGCTTGCAAGCGACTACATTGAGGGCACCACATAGGCCTATATGATCTCGTAAAATTCCCTTATACTTGTACTATAATTTGCATTTTTGTATTCCAATACTTTTACCATTTTCATATTTCTCTGTTTGATGAAATGAGCAAAATAAATTTGATTGATTGATGAACGTGGGGTCGGCCGCAAATTACACAAGGATCATAAAATACCAGAAAAGGTAAACTCTCCATGAAAAGATCCCAATACTAGAATACCTAAATTATATTTGGTAAAGGAAATGGGTGAATATCATAAAATAGTAAGAAATGACCCACCTCTTCCCAACTATTGTCGCATTTCATATTTATCGTACTGTCACGATGAAACACCCTAACTTGCAACCATTTTCGCTCTTTAATAAAATAATAAAAATGAAAAAAAATCGCTCTTTCTTTTATAAAGGCATTTACGTTTAACATATAGGCCTATGAGTTCACTGAAATATTTGATCCCAGTGCTCGCTCTCAACTTGTAAGATGTATCTTGGCCCATAAAGTTGTGATTTTTGCGCAGTTTCCATGGAAAGATATGGTTTACTGCCTGTCGTTTGACTATGATTCGGTGTACTTTTCAAACAAAGTCGCCTCCAAAATTAAGGCGGGTGATCAGAGCTTGCGCACGGACCCTAACGAATTCAATGGATTGAAAAGGTTAACATTGTTCTGCTGTTATAGGTCAGGATTCTACTGTGAATTCTGTTGTGGATGGGTGATCAGTGGTCAATCAGGGTCCTACAGGGTGTCCCAGAATGATTAGTACCCAAAAAATCTAGAATATATTAATTTTTTTAAATAATAAAATGGATGATAGGCCTATGGGGGTTTTTGCTGCAATCATCAACTTAGGCATACTTTAAAATTTCCAAAGTATTTTAGATCATAAAAATCGGGCTATCCAAAGTGTAGAAACAGTCCACAGTGTCAGAGGTGCACTGAAAACAAAAATTGATTTTTCGCCATGCTTTACTAAAAAAAATTAGTAGGACAAATTAGTTGAGCATCTGCTAGCAGTTTTCAAAGTCTTCTACAACTTTTGTGAAAGCTTAAGCCTCGTAAATAACGAATACAACATAGTTTAACTAGTTTAGCAGTTCCTACTAACTCGAATGTGCAGATTTTACAAATTTGTCTAAATTAGTAAAGCATTATATGTTTGTACAGCCTTCAATTAATTCGTAAAGCCTGCCCAACCAATCGGTTTCTACGAACTGTTTTACGAACTTTTGTGTTCCTGCCGTTGCAGTCACGTGACAATCACATTGTACATGCTGCATGTGCTGTTACTGACGTGGTTGTTTGTGGCTCTCCAAAGTGATGCAACATTCAGGTAATTCTAGGCATGTTAGGTGTAATAAGATTCACACAAATTAAATGCTGAATGTTACAATTTAGGGCTCCCCTTATGTCTTATCCATTTGGTTGAGTCGTGTTCATTTCATCGGCATTTTGCCTTGGATCTGAGATGCATGAACATCTGGCGGCGTGTATGCATGTTTGGGGTATACCGTGCCATGACAGTGCACTCTCAGTCTGGAATAGATATGAACCCGGCGTGTATGGGACATACCGGAACATGCCGTAACTCCATGACCGCGCACACTAACCCGGCGTGTACGGGGCCTACCTGGGGCCTGCCCCGGGGGGCCTGCCTTATCATGCCGTAACACTCCATGACCGTACACACTCAGTCTGTGGGATCCAGGATCTGAATACACACTGTTTGAATACATAGCTACACCCATTTTATCATGTTGTAGAGGATTTTGTGCTCCGTGACATGCTTAAAATAGGTCCGGGACACACAATAAGTTGTTACATTTGGTGTATAATTTGTGTGATTCGTTATTTGCATCTAATAAACCTATATTTCTACGTGTTGTGTCACTTTGGATAGCCTGCATGGACCAACTGCGTTTGTACAGCATATTTGTAGAGCTAATTGGTACAACTATAGACGAACTAGTTATAAACTTTGTTGAGCCTGTCGAACTAACCAATATTAGTAGGATGAGACATCGTTTTACGATCCTATAGCGTTAGTACGGCAGGTTTGAAATTCGTAAAACCCATGCCGTACTAATAATTTCATTGGTAAAGCACGTCAGTTCGGCATGCCTAACCAATATATAGCATAGCTTAACATGCCATACAAATCACTGATTAGTAGAACGAGACATCGTTTTTACTAACTTTTATTTAGTAGAACTTAAGAAATAATGTTTTCAGTGTGGTGATTTCGTCCTTACTACAAAGTGCTAAAATAGTGTATAGAACTTGTTAAAAGGAAACAAACAAATATTTAGTTCTCTCTTGCTTTTCAACTATTTTGTTCCCTCTTCTTAGCAACTGTAAAAGCTGTAAGTTTAACTCAATATTGATTATTCATGCATACAAAGGGTTGATCATGCTTTGTTACACATGAAACACATGCTTATCTTGGATTTTGGAGGGAGTTTTGAATAGCTAATGATGTTGTACTGGTAGGCTATTGCAGGCAAATTCAATGATTACATTGGTAGAGATTGAGGACCTAACAAAATGGCTTGCCACTTTACTGTGCAGCAGAGGTCTTTCATTGCAAAAAGCTACTGGGAGACCAAAAGTTACTTAGAAGTTAAGAGACGATTTGCTGCGAGATTCCATAGAGAGCTCCGAGTCCCTTCTATTAAAATGTGCCATTGCCTACAATGTGAGAAAATGAGATAATCCTTTTTTTTTCACTTTGCCAAAAGTACGAAATCACCATGTCTGCAAAATTGGTACGTATCAGCGGTTTGCAAAGCCTGACTTTCAAGATCTAAAATTCTTCCGCAAGCTGAAATTATGCCAATCTAATTTAAATACCAGATAACCCAATATCATTTGTTTTCATGGCCAAAAAAAACCACAATAATTTTGGATATTTTTGGGTACTAATCATTCTGGGACACCCTGTATTAGTATTACTTGGTAATGCATGGTAATAATACAATATATTAGATGAACAAGATTATAACTTCTACGGATTATAACATAGTCAGTAAAGTCGTAAAGTCTTATATATTCATTTCTTTTCAAGATTCGATTATTTTAATTTACCCGAATGATTAGATATAGCCTAAATTGGGCTTCCTTTTCCTATGATAATCATTCAACTTCGGTAATGTACATTCCAAATTGTTTTTAAGCAAGGAATATTTTCAAAAGACATTCTTATTCGTTTTTTTAAAATTAATTTTGATGATGTGCGTATGTGCGTAAAGAAATTAAAGATACGCGTGTGCAGGTATTGCTGAATTCCAATCACCATATGACTCCTTTTATTGTACTTTTCAGTAGGAAATTTGAGCCACAATTATAGACCTTCATTAAATATTCTTAACTGTCAAAAATAAGAGTTATTGTGGCTTCAAATAAATAACTTTAATCTTGGAATTGGACAAATAACAACTAAATTAGATTAAAAGTACTGTAGTGACCCTAGTATAGTCCCACCTGTTTTTAACCTGAAATTAGCTTGAATTTAGGGAGTGGGATTATAATGGGATCTCCACCCTGTCATGAACAATGAGCATCAACAGTTAAGCCTTTCAGAACTAAACTTATTTCAGATATTTTCATGTGTCAAATGATCAACAAAGACCTGTAAATGAGCTGAAGCATGAACCTAATTAATTTTGTAAAGGAAATCACTAGAAGATACTACCAAAACAGTACTGATTTTAATAAAAATTGCATGTAATCTATTGCCTTCAAGCAAAAAACTTATGGTGGGATTATAATAGGATTTTCTACTATTCTTCAGATTCTTTCAAAACTTGGGGGTGGGATTATAATCGAGCATGGGACTATACTCGGGTCAGTACGGTATTTGCTATTTGGGCAAGTGACCGTAAAGAAATGTTATTTTTGACAAAAATGGCGTGTAATTTTCCGCTCATCAAAAATATTGTTTGGTCGTCATTTTCCGTTCATCAAAAATATTGTTTGGTCCCTAATTGGAAAACTCAAATTTTTTTATTGTAAATACACTAAAACAATTACAGTGCAATTTACAGGAAAATCCTGTAAAAAACGACAGTATCTAGCTGTAATTTTTTTTTTTTTTTTTTTTTTCACAATAATTTTGGATATTTTTGGGTACTAATCATTCTGGGACACCCTGTATTAGTATTACTTGGTAATGCATGGTAATAATACAATATATTAGATGAACAAGATTATAACTTCTACGGATTATAACATAGTCAGTAAAGTCGTAAAGTCTTATATATTCATTTCTTTTCAAGATTCGATTATTTTAATTTACCCGAATGATTAGATATAGCCTAAATTGGGCTTCCTTTTCCTATGATAATCATTCAACTTCGGTAATGTACATTCCAAATTGTTTTTAAGCAAGGAATATTTTCAAAAGACATTCTTATTCGTTTTTTTAAAATTAATTTTGATGATGTGCGTATGTGCGTAAAGAAATTAAAGATACGCGTGTGCAGGTATTGCTGAATTCCAATCACCATATGACTCCTTTTATTGTACTTTTCAGTAGGAAATTTGAGCCACAATTATAGACCTTTGTTAAATATTCTTAACTGTCAAAAATAAGAGTTATTGTGGCTTCAAATAAATAACTTTAATCTTGGAATTGGACAAATAACAACTAAATTAGATTAAAAGTACCGGTATTTGCTATTTGGGCAAGTGACCATAAAGAAATGTTATTTTTGACAAAAATGGCGTGTAATTTTCCGCTCATCAAAAATATTGTTTGGTCGTCATTTTCCATTCATCAAAAATATTGTTTGGTCCCTAATTGGAAAACTCAAATTTTTTTATTGTAAATACACTAAAACAATTACAGTGCAATTTACAGGAAAATCCTGTAAAAAACGACAGTATCTAGCTGTAATTTGGAAATAGATTGTACAGGAAAGTACTGTAAATTTTATGTCCAATATTTCAGGCCTATAATGGCAAATTTTAAAAATGAAGCCTTTATTCGAATTTTAATGAGTAACTAATGAGTACTAAAATTTACAGGGAAAAAATACTGCCAACAAAACCCCGTAAAAATACAGCTTTTACAGGTTTTCATTCAAATTTACTGTATATTTTACAGTTTGATGTAATAGATTTTACAACAAACTGTCAATTTTACAGTATATGCACTACAAAAATTTGGGTGTTTGTCAGTGCTTTACTCTACACACATTCACAATCTCTGTAATAACTCACCAAATATTATATGTTTTTAAATGTTTCGATTAAATTAACGAGGGTTCTTGGATTTTATTCGGGTACCCATGCTCGTTCCAAAAAAAGAGGGACTAGCTGCAAATGCGGGACTACCACTAGGGGTATCAAATTCACAATAATCAAGTTTTAGTCCCGCTAGGGGTATCAAATTTAGTTGTGATTGTGACTGGTTCAATGATACAAATAGGAAAAATTAACCTAAACATATCAGCAAAATAACCTTGAGTGTGTAATTTTTCCTTGCAGTAGCACAAGTGTCATTTTTCTTGTATATTGGCTATATTTTAAAGGTATATCTTTTAATTATTCACAATCATATTGAGAATAGGTCCCGCAAGGAGTACAATTTCACTGCAAATTTGTCCCGTTAGGGGTATATTTTCACTGAAAACTGCAGTTTCACCAAAAGCTGGTCCCGTTAGGGGTATATTTTAACTGAAAATTGGTCCTGTCAGGGGTCACTTTCAGAAACCCTGAAACAAGCATGGGTACCCAACAAACCCATGAGAACCAGCTCCCCGGGGTTTACAGTATACTGAAAATTTTACGGTAATTTGTTGGCAGAATTGCTTCTAGGATTTTCCTGTAAAATTTACAGTATTTTTTGAAAGTGTATGTTGTTGTTTTATCACCCTTCATATGTGGTGTGAATTTTATTAAAACAAGAATCTGCCCAGAAAAAATCTTGAGTCAATGCACTTTATGAATTAGAAAAGACGGGTCTGTAAACCCGGTTGCGACAGTAAAATCGCGCAATCGGTGTACAAAATACAGAAAATCGGAGGTTTAGCAGCGGGCGCAGGTCCTCCAAAACTTTAAACCTTAAGTGACAAGGGGGGGGGTTCCTAGGGACCCCCAAAATTGTTTTCGTGCTGGCCGCTTTCCGCGTGGGATTTTTGCGCCGAAAATGTGTAATTGTCGACTTTTTAAATGCCGCTTCTTTTCATACCAAAATAATAAAATCGGCCAAGCGTAATGAGTTAATTAGTGGGGTTTCCCATGGAACCCCCCCTTGGGGCACTAATCGGAAGTCATTCAGAAATTTTTAAAAATAGAATAGAAACAAGAACCAAAAAGGTTTTAAAAAGGCGTAAAATTTTTTTTGTGATATAAGTTCACACATACATGAAGTAAACAATTATTAGTAACATTAAAAAAATTAACCCTTTATGTGCTGAAAACAAACAATTTCATCATGGATGTTGGCAAAACCGTTACTAGCCTTTTATCAAGGCTTTGAGTATTTATTCAATTTGTGTGAGGCCGCCCCTCTGGACCGCTTCAAAGTTCAGTCGTAATCAAAGCTTTTTCGCAAATATTTCCTTTTTTGTGTTGGTTACTAATTGTTTTTGGGATATTTCTTCCGAAACTGTAGCGATCATTGATTGGTCAATGCTGATGTCATCGTTCACTTAAATAGTTCCTAGAATCCGAGTTATTGGAAACGGATCAAAATAACCATTCAAATTATGGGTTTTGGTAACCGATCAAAGCAAAGCGAATACCGGGGCAAATACAGCCAGGATCCCTGATGCAGGCTACCGCTAGCTGGGAATGTAAAATGCCGAACACTTTTGCTGCTGTGAAAAAGGACGGTGAAATCATGTGGAATGGCCGTTCACTGTTAGGACTGTTGGACCCGCGGTGTACCATGGTATGATTATTCGAGCTCGCTACACGTACGGTACTGTGCTGAATTATGGAACTATTTCATGGGAGTATTTGAAGCTACGGATCGGTACTGAGTGATTCGCTTACTTAATGTGAATTTTACAGTCATTGTAGCGAACGGATTTATTTTACACGTAGTTTCATTGCATCGTTCAAGCCAGGGTCGCCGAAGGTTAGCCTAAATTGTGCAGTAAAGGTGCTGTCAAGACATGTAAGTCCCGAGGTAAGTTCATGTTTAGACTAGGTGTGGGGTCCCTAAATTCTCGGGTGAATTTGTTAACGGACTTTTCATTCGGCTTTCGGCGGAATTTGTGGAATGGAAGTCATTTTCTGGCTTAAATTTTGGGATGTTCGCCAAACGTCACCATTTGGTGGCATGTGATACGCGGGTCATGTTCATCCTTTCAATTAAGGTGTGCAAAAAATCACTTTCCATGTCTGTGTAGTGGCAATTTGAATGGTCCACTGCCAGTAAACATATTTGTAAAATTTTTTTTTTTTGTTTTTTTTTTGGGGGGGGGGACTGAAGAGGCCATAGTCTAGTCTCATATTCAGTGTGTTTGGCAGTGGGAGGTGGGAATAATTACTAGCCTTACTGGGGACTTTTATTTGCAGAGCGGGCTACAACTAGCCCCATTGCCCATGCATCTCACAGACCGTATCGGACTCACTCGCACTCGCAGCTGTCAAGAACTTCGTCGATTTGTGCTTTGATTGTATGCTAATTAGGCTGTGCAAAAATCGATATGAGTATTTTGACGGGCGCGTCATCGATATGGCAAGTATCTGAAACCGTTGTCATCGAGAAATTGGGCGGTGCTTACGATGACGACCTACTTTGATTGACACATTATGCTTGCAATGGGAAATACCATTTGCGCACAAAGACGCCTCGATCCGCTCGGCCTCACGCCTTCTGGCGTTCGACACGCGCCTTCGCGGCGCTCGCGGATGGTGGATAAAAATGCGAGGCGTCTTTGACAAAGACTCAACGGTACTGTACAAACTCTATGGGAAAATACGTGTATTTTCTGCAACACCCGTACAAAAAAATACAGGATTCCCTAAAACTGCTAGTTGTGTTAAATATATGTATTTGGGTCTTCTATTTGCGTATTATACACAGGAACTCCGACATCGGAGTTTTAAATATATTAAATAAAACACAAAATCTGATTTCGAAGTTTTGAGGTCCCAACGCACATCGTCTGATTTTGGAGTTTACGTTTTATACGCTAGAAACTTCGATATTGGAGTTTTAAAATATAATTAAAATAAAAATATTTAAAACTATACGAAGACCCTGGAATCCGAGTTTTTGCAGTGGAACAGACCCTCTGTTGGTTTGTTTTGTTTTTTTGTTGTTTTTGCATAATTTTACGCAGAAAACTCTGACACATAGCGTTTTTAATATGAAATAAAAATATTTTTAAAAATAACCCAGATACGGGGTGTTTGTGGTGGCACAGATCTCTGATAGGAGTTTTACGTATATATGCAGCAATTCTGAATATTAAGTTTTTAATATAAAAAACAAATAAAAGTAGTGAATCCTAGGTAATTTAACCCTCATTCGATACAGAACTCGTTTCGTTATAAGCTAGGTGGTAGTCCACTTATCTCTTCAGTCTAATTAGAACACAAGTAAATATTCCCACCTTCCCTGAATATACTGATAAGATGGAAAATGGAAAAAGCCAAGACAGAAACACAGCAGGAAAACACTATAAGAAGTCTTTAAGAGACATTGACAAAAGGCAATGAAACCTTAAGCGTCTATTGCAAGTCATAAACAATAACAAAAGGCATTGAACCTGACGTGAGACAGTATCAAGAGAACAACAGAATACTAGGACTTGTTGCACAAAAGATGCGTCCTCTATTGTTTCTACTAGAACTTATAAGGTCACTTTGTTATTTAAAGTTGGAACATAAAGAGGTTACGTTTATGATATAGTACTTCTTTGTTTCGGAGAGAAGCCTTGTGGCACGTATGTAAGGCCTATGTCCATCTAGTAATCAATACCCTTTGTCCTGAGGGGAGCCAATTTTTTTAAATAAAAATTGAGTTATCAGAAATGTAAAAATATTTTTAAAAAAAAATAAGGAGAAGCCCGAATAGGTTTTTGCGGTGTGAACACCCTCAATAAGACCCTCTGAGCCTCTGATTTTTGGAGGTTTTGCGATTATACGCAGAACAAGAAAGTTCGATATTGGAGTTTTATATACACAAATAACAAATAATTTAAATTATGCAACAAAACCTCGAAATCGGAGTTTTTATAATGGAAACAGACCCTCTGATTTTGGACTTTTCGCATATTATACGCAGACACTCTAATATTAGAGTTTTTTTATTTTAAATAGGCCTACAAACGTAAAAACCCATTAAAAAACATGGAGAACCCCGAAATCGGGGTTTTTCGGTGGAAATAGATCCTTGTGATTGGAGTTTTTGCGTATATACGCAGAAACTCCGATTAGTGGAGTTTTCAAATAAAATTAACATATTACCCCGAAATCGATAGTTTTTTGCAGTGGCCGCAGACCCTCCAATATTTTAGTAAACACATACCTCCACATATTCGATTAGATGGACCAGTTGTGGCTTTTTGTCAAATGTGTGTTGGCGGACTGTGTGTGCTGGGGGCGGTTGGTGTATGTAGTGGGGGGACTTGTGTGTGTTGGGGCGAACTGGCATGGGGGGGCGACTTGGTTGGGGGCGACTGGTTTTACTGGGTGGGCGGGATTGGCATCGGGGGCGGACGGGGCACGGGGGCGAATTAGTTTGCTTGTGGGGGCGACTGGTTACTGTGGGGGTGATTGGGGGGGGGGCAACTTGGTTTGGGGGCGACTTGACTTGTATCATTAGAGGTTATATCAGTCTTGAGCCAGTTATTTTTGATTGAATATCAGTCAATGTGTATAAAAGTAAACAAGACATGAACTAGCATTGATCAAGGATACTAAGAATCAACAATCTTGCTATTTAGTTTTCACATTGTATTATATCATTAACATTTATTCTCAACTCCAATTATTTTGAACTTTGTATTTGCAGGTTTGAAATCAGCACTTTAACATTGAAGGGGCTACCCTGTCTGGAGAAAGAATAAATAAATAAATAAATTGGTACATTCCCTGGTGGTCTGTTGTGGACACTGCATCCAGGACC
The DNA here is from genome assembly GCA_023653785.1 of Ophioderma brevispina. Classification (NCBI taxonomy): domain Eukaryota; kingdom Metazoa; phylum Echinodermata; class Ophiuroidea; order Amphilepidida; family Ophiodermatidae; genus Ophioderma; species Ophioderma brevispina. The sequence goes on from JAMKCH010022201.1 coordinate 52,567, forward strand.
CAACTAGTATAGGTATAGAACCACAAATACAGGTTGCAGTCAGGTACAGTAGTTATGCTAGTCAGACCAACAGCCTTGATTAAATTGCTTTGTGGTTTTATCTTTCCCTGTATAAAACTCCTAACAAATTCTCACAAATGCGAGAAAAAGCCTGACAGATTAAACAAGGCACTTTGCCCAAGTTGAAATTATTGAACTTGATAGTGGAAGCATATAACATAGGCCAGGTGATTTGGAAACATCAAATTAGGTGCTTGATAAAGTTAATTCTCAACATGGTAAAGGCTTTTTTTTTTAGTTATAAGAGGGGGGAAAATGCTCCACTCCTCGCATGATTTCTGCCTAATATGAAGCTATAATGATCTGTGACCTTGTGAACCAGTAAGTTGGTAGAGCACTTTGAACAAGGCCAGACATGAACTTGTTTGAAAAGCAGTGAGGAGGTGGTGCGAGAATTTACACAATATTTGTGTGAAGAAATTTGAAATGCTAAAGGACTATGTAGCCCTTAGAATTTTTGTTTCAAATACAAATGCCAATGATGTGTATTGGAACAAACCACTTTGCATATTAACATTATTTGCTATCTTAACATGTACTGCACAATAAACTGACCTTTTTACAATCCTGTTCAAATAGACGCAGTTGTAGACATTGTTCAAGTTTCATTTTCTTAAGTTGCCAAAGTTGCTGTAGTTGCTGCCTGGTGGCCAATATACTATCCAACATACGGTTAATCCGCGGAGAAGCTTGCTGGAAGTCAGCACTGGCTGCAGTGCTAGAGGTACTTGTGAAGCTGCCATGACTACTACCTGAATATCCACTATCCACAGTAGCATCATCAGTACATATACCACATATCCTGCCAAAAATAGCAACATTATAATATAAATACAACATCTTCACTTCTTTTGGCTCAAAGTGTCAATATCTTTTTCTGTCATTTATCCTACCCCATTTATCTGTGGGTACTTGCTGCTTGCAAACAACATAGTGGTGTAATAAATTGTTTTGTGTATGGAATCCCTGAATTTTTTTGCCATATTAAGGTAGGATTATCGGCCACGGCTTCGTGCCCAGATCTTGTTGAAATTCTCATGAAATGTTGGTATTGGTGAAAGAAACATGTGTGCCAAATTTTAATTTTTTCCAAAAGGCGTTTTATAGATATGTCACGTAATGCGTTTTTAAATTCCCATAGACTTTGTACAGGGGCTGATTTTGGCAGTACAGAAAATGGACCAAAATGGGGCAATTTTTGTGAAAAACTACACATTTTATTTCAATTATTTCTCAAGTAATTGATGAGTTATAAGATTGGTGTTTGTTTTTAATGGTTAAAGAAATATCAAAAATCCATACAATTTTTTATTTTTCTGTGTGTCATCAAATTTAGAAAATTCTCACGTTAGATTTGGCAAATTGAGTGTTTCTATTTGAAATAATAGGTGTTTTTAATTTTCCCTTACTTATTTTTCCCTAAAATATTTTTTCCTAAAGAATTAAACACTTGATTCAAAAAAGCCAACATGAGATTTTAGGTATTTTGTTTATACACACTACACACATCCCTAAAGTTTCAGCTTAAAAGCACCTTCCATTTAGGCTGGGAAAAATTATTTATTGTAAAAATTAGGGAATTTTTAAAAAAATAAATAAAAACACTAAAACAAATCATGCAGTCATGAAACTGCAAAAAATTGTGGAGGAGAGTTCAATCCTTACCATAGTCAAGTTTGGACTATATTGATATAGGGGTTTTGATTTTATGGTCATTTTTCTGTAAGACCATTTTATAGCACAGGTCAGTAAGCTTGAAACATTGTCTGAGTGACAGTCAGCTTTCCCAAGTACCGAATGACTGGTGCTGACCAGCATAATGACAATCCTGGGAATATTATTGTACTTGAAATCAAGTCTAATATTGTGCTCACAATCTCTTGGAATATTTGTGTGTGTCAGTATATGCATGCATGTCTGTGCTGTGTGTGTTACACCCAAATGTGTTTCCTTTATGCACTGTCAGGGTCCTGCTTGGTAGAAACCCAGTGTATTTCAATAAGGTCCAAGGGTTTATGAATCAAAGTATACCTTCTCAGTACTTTCTGTCCCTCCTGACTAATTTCATCCACTGGAATTCGCATAATTTCCTGGCGAAGCACTGAGTGGTCTTCAATCATTTGCTGAGCACCTTCTATGTCCATTGCAAAATTCACACAGTTCATCTCTCGCTTCAAATGATCCTGACGGTGCATTAGATCTGACGCCTGCCCAAGAAAATCCTCAAGTGCCTAAAATAAGAACAAACATGATCATGTATTCTTAAAAGAACTTCTCTAACAGTGCAAAACTATCTATCTATCTATCTAATGGCCGCAGCCGAGATGCTTTTCCCTATGTAGCACCAAATGTCCCTGTTTGTCATTAAGTTGGGGATGTCAGATGGATCCTGCTAGATGTCTCGAGCAATCACATCAATGTAGTTAAAGGGGCGACGACCCCTTTTTTGGCACGGTAACTTCCAACATGTGATGTCTGAGACTACTTGATCAATCGCACGATGACAGTGACCAGCAAACCGTGCACAGCGTTGGGCAACAGAAGATGAAATTGGAGGGATATTTCCATATATCTGTGCTTTGGTCATGTGCTCACGGCAGGATATGTTTTGTACTCGCATAAGAAGCTTAGTGTAGGTGCCATCCAGTCTATACTGTAGCTCTTCCTTTGTGTTCCAGGTCTCAGATTCATATAACAGGATACTCTCTACACAGGCTCTAAAGAATTTTAGCACAGTGCAAAACTCCATGCTGCAATAAAGCAGAGTTCTTTTTTGGGGTGAGGTTCAAATTCTCAATTACACAGTAAAACTCCAATGTGGCTGAGGTGCCCAAGGCTTTGGGAAAATGATTCCATTTAATTATGGGAAAAGTAAAATTTGCAAATATTATTCAAAATTCAACATGCATCTGGTGTTGTTATTACTCGATGCATCTTAACTAACCTGTCTTTGTGTTACTACCAAAAAAGGAAATATTTGCCCTTGAACCAACAATTAGCAAATTTCATATACACATGGCCAAGAAATCACTTCTACATTATGCAGACCACTGCAGACCTTACACAGCAAGATTCCTACTCACAGTGTAACCCAGAGCTTAGGCTACTCCATGTGTACTCTTAGCTCTACTCGAAGGGTACCCCCTTGATACATTATTGATGCAGTGCCTACAACTAAGTACTTGCGAAGTACACAAGCCACTGGGTGAATATCAGCTATGTTTACTTAGCAGTACACATCCTATAGTGTACTCTACAGTTGCCTGCTAGGTGACTAACAGGTACCCATGTAAGCCACCAGTAGTGGAGTACCTCTGCAGGTACTCCCCTACCGGCTGCCTAGTAGGCAGCACTTTGGACCATAGAGGGCGCCAAACATTCTATTGTTGTTTACGACTTTCTGATCATTTTCAAGCTTAGTAAAATCTATATTTGAGTTGAGCTTCACCAAAAACCCCTATATATGACATTTGGTAAAAACATATAACATATGTGACCAAATTTTAAGTAATGGATAAAATTACTACAATACCATACCGAGCTCAAAAGCTCATTTGCATGGGAGTACCCATGCAGGTACTCCAGCATGGGATGACTAGTGGTTAGGCTACTGCGTGTGTACCTAGGTGGATGATTACCCCCACTTTTGCGGCCGGCGATGTGGTACCCATGCGGGTGGGTACTCCATGGCTACTTAACAGCTACTTCACAGCTACTTCACAGG
>JAMKCH010022202.1:0-42864 GCA_023653785.1 Ophioderma brevispina
TAAGAATAAAATCAGAGCTATATTTTCTACAAACATAGCACTAAAACAAAGCAAAGAACTAACCATAAGAAATAAAATAGACCTATATTTGCATTAACAGAGCACCTGAACGCACAAAGAATCCATAAGAAATAAAAGCTAGGAGCTCATATTTTTCTAAACATAGCACCTAAACGCAGCAAAGAAATAGCCTAATAAATAAATCAGAGCTATATTTTTCTAAACATACAGCTACCAAGACCAGAAAATACTAAGAAATAAAACATTCAGACCTATATTTTTCTAACGAGCACTAAACCAGCAAAGAAATACATAAGAAAAATCAGACCTATATTCTCTAACCATAGCAGGCTTAACTAACACAGCGAGAATACTAAAAACTAAAAATAGGGGATATTTCTACACTAGCATAGCTAAACACAGCAAGAAATACTACGACATAAACTAGAACCTATATTTTTTCTAACAAATAGCACCTGAACGCCGTAAAGAATCATGCTAAATAAAAATCCGGCTTTACATTATTTTTCTGCCTTAGGAAAGGCGCTCAAACCTATCCACGCGACGTGATTATCCCTAACATTACCCCAATTTTGTTTCTGGGGTCGACGAGGCAAATGAGAACTACATATCATTGCCCGCTGGACACACACTGTTGACCACAGTGGTGGACTTCGAAATGACGAATTTTAACGTTCTAATGGGCACAAGAACCTGCTGCTTTCACTGGTTCCACACATGCTCATAGAGTTTCAGAGAGTTTAGCTCATGAAAGAGGAATGCCAGGGAGTGGCCTTGGGTGGTCATTTTAAGGGCAATGCAATGGTTGTGTTGCATTAGGGGTGTGAACTAAGTGCGGCATTCAACTTTGGATTGGTGGAGAGGGTAGTAAGAATAGAATTCGGAAATATTGGAAATGAATGAGATGGTTTTACTACTCATGAAGGATGATAAGTTAGATGGCAGTATAATATTTGAGGAGGTTGCAAGGAGGAATATTGAGCTCAAGAGAAAAACGGGTTGTGATTTGGAGAAACATTTGCTAGTTCGGAGGACGTGTTGAGTTGGCGATGAGGAGAAGAGGTAGGCCGGTAGGGTCATGGTGCGAGTGATGATGAGTATTTTTTTTTTTTTTTATTTTTTTGTTTTTTTTTTTTTTTTTTTTTTTTTTTATTTTTTTTTTTGGTTTTTTTTTTTTTTTTTGTACGAAGGATCGCAAATGCAAGGGTTAGTTGGGTCTGACTTGTCCTAGGTAAGGTGGCTGTGCATCAACGTTCTGTATTGTCGCCGTTGATATTTTCAATTTTGTGTATTGTATGCGGTTACAGAGATGCAAAAGAAGGATTGATCAGCAAGATCTTGTATGAAATGCTTCTGACTTGGTCTTGAGTGAGGGGAGGGACTGAAGGAGTAAAGTTTTTGGAATGAAGAAGGTCTTTTGAGAGTAGGGGTCTGAAGGTAATCTTGGGAAGACAAAAGTTATAGTGAGCGGGGTGCAGAGGATAGTGTCATTGAGTAAGATAGGCTCATATGGTTGTCCGAAAGAGAAGAAAGGAGCAATTCAGTGTGGTGTGAGAATAAAGTGGCAAATAAGGTTCATCATGGGAGATCCACACAGATGAAAAGTGTGACCCCAAGCTTGGCAGATATTTTGTGTGCGGCAGATGAGAAAAAAGCTGGAGGAATGGTGAACCGGTGGAAAAAGTTGTGTGGATGAGTGAATCGGTGTGGCGGTGACAGGTAAATGTAGTAATGGTGGATGTCGAGGTGGCTGTGACAACTAAGTAAGGTTTTGAGTGGGTGAAGTTTTAAGAATGTGGAGAGTTCAAGATGAAAGGAATGGTGTAAAGAGTTGTGTGAGATCGTGATGCTGTATGGGAGCAAAACGTGGTGTCTGAGCGAATATGATATGGGGATTTCGTTAATGACAGAGAGATAGCGAGAGAGCGATGGTGAGAGTGATGAATGATGCATACGGACTAAACTGAGGACTGATCGCGAATTTGGGTTTGGCAGAAGCAGTTGGACGGGTGAGCGAGCGAATGGCTGTATACGTTGGTATGGGGTACATTGCTTAGGAGGGATGACGACAGTCTTTAAAAGGTCTTTAGTTCAATGGTCACTGAACAGTTTCGAGTCGTTGTGACGGCCCAAAGACGCATTTAAGCAAGGATGAGAGTAGGAGTGTTGGGCTGAGGCAAAGTGGAAGGAGGGTAAGGGCGATTGCTATAAGCCAAGTGTGAGGTAAATCTGACCATCCCCTGTTCACTGGGAGAAAACCGGATTTACAAAAGTTGCAAGTATACAATTAGTATCATATACAGCATTGGAAGAGGGGAACAAGAAAATCGCAAATTCGGGTGGTGACTCGAACTCAGGGCCCCTCGGGCCCCAGTCCCATACCCGGTATAGCACGGCACGGCGGTGTCGCTGGCCGGCCCTCAACTTTCGTGCCCATGTGATTCTTGGTTTGATGATGTCATCGCTACTTTACTGGTACGTGTCGCTTGGCCCGCCAGCATGTCGTGCCCAACTAGTGAGTCTGTTTGATGCTTCATCGCTACTTTCTTGTTCCCCTCTTCCCTACTGCTGTACTACTAATAGCAATTGCATCTACTGTCAACGTTTTAAATGCGCGAATGATGGATGTAGTGAACGCATCTCGGCATTGCTAACATGAATAGCTATTTTTGAGGTCAGACGAACACCGCTGTACGTTTGTGGTCAGAGAGGAAACCTGAATTTGGGCTAATACATGACCTAGTGTTTGGGTCAGACTATTAGACCACTTCTCTGGTATGCAAATCCCTTTATATATCACCCGAAGTGATACTCAAAAAGATAACTGTCCCATACGGATCACCATTAACACAACTGTCACACTACTATCTGTCTATACTTTAACAGTATATTAATACTTTTCACAGTGTTACAGTGGCCCTACATAATTACTCTTGCATCACTTTGTGTGTAATAGCCTTAAATTGAGAAAAGAATGTCACATTGCATGTTCAAAAATTCCATTTCCTTCATTGAGACCAAAACATGATATACTTTTAATTAATGTTTTGAGTCAATGACCTTTGACCTCCCGAAAATGAACTGTCCCCACCCCACCCAACCCAGCTCACTTTTCTTGGTAAATTGTTGACACTCGACCTACCAGACTCAAGTGAAATCGATTCTTTAAAAATTTTTTACAGATGAACCCTCTATATGATACTACCCTATTTAAGGCACATTTCTGTTCAATTGTTTGTGTACATTCACTTGTATTTTTTGCTAACATGTCAACCAATTTTGACATTGTCAATGCACTCACCCCCCGCAATTAAATTTTACTTAGTCAAAGCAAATATCTTGGATGTTCATATGAGAAAATAATCAGACTTGACCTTTGACACTTGTTTTTTCTCAAATGTATGTTATAACGGTACAAAAATTCTGAATAAGTTTGCAACGGAATGTCCGATTTCAAAATTTGAAGTGTCGCTGAGTTGCTCAGGAGTCTCTCTTTCACCTACATTTTAAAAACCCCACGATGCAGGGCCACTTATTTTAACCTGAACTTCGAATGTAGCTTATATATATCTTTCATTCCTAAATTTAAAAATATGTTGATATACAGTATTAGGTTATTTGAATGCACAGAACGCGTCTTTAAGGTAGGAAGAAATGTAGAACCCAGTAAGAGGATGAAGGGAAAAAAAAAAACTTCCTTATACTCCAATCAAATCATAATTTACTCCACATTCGCAGGGCTATGCATCTTCTTAAAGTAATGAAAAAAATATAGACACCCAAAATTACGAAACAACAAAAAAACAAAACACGGCACTTATACTCCAATCAAACCATTATTTACTCTATCCCCATTTTGCAGGGCCATTGCCTGGATTTTTCTTGGCTGAAGAACAAGAGAATCCCTCAAATCTTTTAAAAGGACCCACTGATTCTGCCCACTGTGTAATATCTATACAAGTCAAGTTCACTGACTGTCAAGATTTACAAGAATGCCCACAAACGATACCCCACAAGCCTTGAATGGGCCCCTGTGAGCTTGTGATCTTGTAACGCCTGAGCACTTACAAACAGCTTGTGACAATCGTACTCATGGGCAGATTTTTTCAATAGCCCTGATTGAAGAGTCACATGGTAGCTTTACAGCTTTATTGATATGCGCATTCGTTGTAAACAAAATAATGTTGCCTGTCAAGAAGTGGGTCGCCTGTTTGAACCGATTGCCTGAGATTAATGACCCTTCACCGCTTGTCTGAAGTCATGTTCCCTGCAAGCAATTCGACTTGGCTATGGCTTGCAATCATGTAGTAGTCAAGAAACATAGTGCCTACCAACAAGTACGAGTGAGAGTTGTGGCTATCCATTATATCTTGCATTTAAAGCAACCAAAATGATATATGATGCCATGTCATTGACTTGCTCGACAGTGATCTGCAAAGGTATGTATAAAGTTGTCTTCTGTGTGGATGATGAATCGGGCAATGTTACTTAGCTGAGAAGGATTTTCATGAATGTTGCTTAAAGTATCTTGCTCAGCCAAACTGAATGCAATTTGAGCTACATCTTGGACATAGTATGACCAACACGGATACCACCCTCGTTTGCCTCCCGGTTGGTTAGCAGATCTCATACCTAGAACACACACTCCTGTCATCTTCCTCCTCCTCCTCCATACTACTATCGACTACTTCCTACTAATTTCCTCCTCCACTCTCCTCCCTTACTACTACTAACCCCATAAGAGCTGATTAGTCTTTCCATCCTTGTTGAAAATGGTTATGACATCATATGTAGATATTCGTTGATGGGTTAAAGGGCAAAAAGGGGCAGATCAGGGCGGCAATTCAGATGGTATGTAGGTTCACTGGCTGGTCTGTCACAGAGTCAGTAGTAGACTGCTGCCCAATATGCCTTTAGATGTTTTCAGATATTAACTTTCCAGTAATTTTCGTAATCATTAAGTTTTGCCAGATTTATTTCTGTCCTATGAGCTTCACAGTATCTGCCCTGATCAAATAGCAGCCGCCAGACACTATCCGTGCCGCGGCGCCTCAAAGATTGGCCCACGGGAATTTACAAAAAAAATACATCGGATGTCCCTAGACCGCTTGTGTCGCCGCCGTCGCGGTTAGTATGATAGGCCTAACAATGACCTTTGACATTTTATATAATTAGAATGATCCAACTAGGTTGTATTTTTTGTGCTCAAAAGCCTCGCGACAACCCCTAAGATGCCCACATGAAATTTTGGTACTCCCCATGCTGGTACGGTCCGCACGATGGCATCGGTACGCCCTCACAATGTAATGCACCCCCATTCCTTGCTCATTTTTGGACCTTCCCTCAAGGCTCCACTTGCGGGTAGGGCCTGGATGATGGTTACTAGTTGGATCCATTCTTAGTCTCCATGTGTATAATTCTACTACAACACCTTATAATATACGGTACGCATTAAACGATTGATCCAACACAACCAACCAGTGCATGACTGCCACACTGGGGCCCGTTCCCCAAACTCGTGCTTAACCCCACGTGTTACTAACCTCATGTTATGTCCACTATACAGACCTATTCACTGCATTCACACCAGTTACCCCGTGCTTGGAGACAATTGGGTCCACTCAGCATGACATAGTATGCCACCTAGATTTTACGACTGAGTTTCGGGAATGGGACCCTGGCACTAGGTGGAGGAAGTGAAGCCGGTAGTCTCAGTTGCTGCGGGTTTTCTTGCCATATGAACTTTTTTATGGAAGCGGAAATAATTTTGCCCCAATGTCTCTCGCATATCATTTCCCAGATAAGCATATATAATAATACACCTCTGTATCAAAGCACGTCAGTATAAACCGGCATTCCCTCCCTTATGAGCATATGGTAATTAATTATGATGCTTATCATCCTTCCTCTACTCTGCTACTGCGTTTGCTGACGGATAGGTTTTGGCCACGATTTTGATACTTGTAATGACGTCCTTACCTTACGGTCTTTCATATAAACGTTCTGAAACGTGGTAGGCGCCCTCCATCCTGCTGCTTCCATAATTCCAGTAATGTTTCACTCCTAAGTGAAAGCCCAAGATGTTGCCTTACTTCTAATTTCATGAACAGGCGGTTAAGGGCCGATGTTTACCTGTCCCATGACGAGCTTTCACTTTTAAAGCGTCAAGATGAGGGAGTGACCCGCGTGATAACTGTTTTGTTTTGTCTAGCAGTATTGGGTCAGTTTTAGTTGTATGATGAAAAGCGGTCAGAATTGAAGCCATAGATTCCTTAGAAGGCATTGCGGTGGTAATAATGTCGAAGAGCTCTACTGTAGCACCAATTCATTTCAGGATCCACCAGTAACTCTGTGAAAGCTCTGAAAGAACTATGGCTGGGGGCGTAATTCAGTGTCTGGGTTTTTTTGGCCATAGAACCACACGAGGTAGTCTAGTGACTTGTGGAGAGTCGGAGAATCTCATATACCTCTTGTCAATACGATTAACGCATGGATTTCTGAACATCTATTTTCTCTGGGAAGATGCACCATACGAAGGAATGAGTCTTTCAGTTAAGACAAAAAGTGGTAGCTTTATCCAACAGTTCAAACGGCTCGCCGGCGACGTACTGAAGGAACATGGGAGAGCCCAATAAGGACTGAGTCTTCTTAGGTAGGGCACCTTCATCTATCAGCGCTTTCCTTATGATATCTGAAAGACTTATCTTCTCTAATCATGCGGGATTAATCATGAATTGTATAATGCTGACAAATATTTTCCTAATAGTTTAAGTTTGTAGGTTTTCTTGAAACAGTGAAGTCCCGGAATTAGCCATGTCTCCACAAAGCTGTAAATGTTGGAATCCACCTTGGATTTCGCAACCATACTTGAAGCGTCGAAGTCTACTAAAGTAAATAATGGAGGATGACTTTCCTCTAAGCGTCCTGCCGCCAACAGGAGGCAGCTGCTTCCTGAAAGCCCTTGCATTTGAAGGCAAGCTTGAGAAAGGCCACAAAGTCAAGTGGATAGTATCTTAGTCTTTTTGGTAGTGACACTCTTTAGTTTTCTTCCACCACCACAGCAGATTTTTGCCTTACAGATCAATCTGGATGCTCGCCCAACATGCTTGACCCCCGCCTTAGGAGACCAAATCTATGTGGGCCAATGGGGCTACAAGCAGCATCCTGCATGAACTTTGATTGCTGTACTTTGTCAAATGAACTTGTGCCATAATTTTTTATTCGTGAAATACGTATGGGCAATCAGTATTTGTTTTTTTTTGTTTTTTCCAACTCCTTTGTAACAGCCATCTTCATTCTCACCCGGCCTATCCTCGTTCCGCAGCCCCGGTGCCTATGTTGGAGTGGTGATTTTCGCCCTGTTTGCGACAGATTCCATAATGGGTCTTAAAGTCTGATCCATCTGGCATCATATTGGCTGTTGGAGATGCCCTGCCCACAGTTGATCCTGATACGCTAATCCATTTTGGCTGACTTCTTCCCTGGAACGGCCTTCCCTGCAATAGTTGGTAACTCCAGGGAGATTATCTTCCCGCCTTCAGGGTAATTGAATAATTCTTGCACCAAGTGAGGAGGCGGATATTAGAAGTGCACATGAGGAAACTCCTTCTTTTTCCTCCTTGTAGGTTTATGTTAGGCACTCCAAAGCAGTGAGTTGTCTGATTCTGATTTCACCGACTTCCCAGTCATCATCTGTTTGAATCGCCTTAGAGAACGCCTGACAAACTGCTAGCAGCTCTAGTACATTTATGTTCAGTGGAGCTTTCCTCCTTATAATCTTTGACCACACACCTTTTATTTTGTGAGGACCTTATGCATGCTCCCCAACCCTATCTTCGAAGCATCTGTCATGTTAATAATTCGATGAGGTAACTCGTGGAACCTCTTTCCCACCATTAGAAGGAGCTTTGAGTTTGCTTACACCATGTTTATTGCTTCCAATCTTGACCCAGGCGCAAATAACCGAAGGCAATTGCTTCGTGCCCCTACCAGTTGCCTTGATGCCTTTAACAAAAAAAAAAAAAAAAAAATTTTTGCCATTCTTGCCCATTATAACTTTATTGCCATGATTCCCTATACACACAAGCAGAAAATGCCTTGAAATTGGGTGCCTTTAAAAACTTACTTTTGGCAATGCACCCTGATCTTAGTTGACGATGGAGATATGTGACGGTTAGTCTCTGTAGATCACTTCGAAGGTGAAGCTGGATCAGTTTCTCCACCTCTCATAAGCCCAAAATCTGCAGAAGGGTAGAATGTCTTCCCAGCTTGCCACATTCCTAAGCAGAGCGGAGTCCATAAGATGTGCTGGGAGAAAACGTCCTCTTCCAGATATTATCAGGATGCAATCTCTTAATTTCGCGTATATCCTCTCCTCTCTTCCTGTTGGAAAAGCTTTGGATTTCCTAAAATCCAAGATTGCTCCTAGGAAATCTTCTCTCTGATCGGTTGATCTTCTTTAAGTTTACTCAGGAACCCAGTTTTCCTTCATCACCGTCTTCATAACAAAGGTGACTGTTTTCATCAGCTTGCCTTGTTTGGAGCCACAACTCCACCCGATCGTCGAGAATGCGACGATGCGGGATATACCCCTCCTTCTCAGATGTTCTGCCCTGTTTTTACTAATCTCATAAAGAGGTAAGGAAGCAGTCTGAACGTCCGACGAATGGCCGACCTGGAAACATGGTAGGACTGATTGTCGTATCGGGAAGCGAAGCCATCCGTTTGATGAGGAGGAAAAACTGGAGGTATGCGTATTTTTAGTCCCAAGTGGTGCCACCAGCCCCTTCTCTCTTCAACTTTGATGACAGCTGAGAGGTTCATTCTGAATTCCTCTGTCAGAGGGCGTACATTGATGATGGTCTGAATCATCATGTTTTCTTCGGAGCAGGAAGAAACTAGGTAGAAGCCTTCCATAGTCTTTTTTAACAAGCTCCTTTACGTACTACTTCGTTCTTTAGAATCCTAGCCCTTAATGTCCGCTTTTGGCATAGGCGTAGTACAAAATCTGACGTTCATGGGCGAACGGCGGTAAACCTCCCATGGTAACCTTCTGAAATAATCTGCAGAACCCATGGATCCGATGTTATCGACCGCCACGCCGGGAGAAATAGCTTTAGACGCCCCCTACTGGCGTCATATTCAGGGTAAGAGTCCATTGTACCTTCCCTCCCCTACTTCGCGCCACGTCTGGCGCCCCTACCGTCTGGATAAGAGGGATAGCGTCTATACTGTCTGGAGCCTCTATAATTTGGATTTGCTGTCCTTATAGTCTAGTCCGACTTCCTAAAAGGACACCCTGTTTCCTCTGTTGCAGGGGTATATTTAGAGGCGAATCCCTTCTGCGGTCGCCATCATCATAAGGTCGTATCTATGCGGCCCTAATATTTGGAGTAACCTCTAGGCTTATTATGTCAGATTTCTTGGCAACATTTCAACTGTCGCTTTAAACCACGTTTCTTCCTTTTGAGAGGCTCAGCTAACACTGACCTCAAGCGACTCATTTACTCAGGAGCATTAAGAGAACCTCTATTGGCTGAAATTTCAAGGCGTCACAGCATTCTCTCTCTTCTGAGAGACACGATTTTGATAAGCCTCTTGGTAAAAAGGCTCCGCATAACAGACTCTTTCAATAATAGCTTCGTTAGACATCTCCATATTGGCTCCAACAATCGACTAATGTGACTAAGATACACCTAGGCAACATTCGATGTTCCTCATACGGTGGGTGGTCATCACAAGGCAATTTGTTCCAAATGGCGGAGATCATTAATCCTGCCCTCAATTACAAGACATCTACCCTATGCATATGGGTTCCTATGTTTCTTAGTAGATCCGCCTTCAACACCGGCAGGTGGACTTGTTCGGCTTACATAATGTCTTCTCATTAGACTTCATCTAATCCCAGCATGTCTGGGAATGAAAGGAACTGAAAAGAACTCTTAATCTTCCTCACATAAGGAAGACTCGGAATCCATCTGAGAAGGGAGTCTTCTTCTGATAATCTGTCCAAATATTACTGTTCTGAACTTTCTATCAATAGTCTGTCTTAATCGTAGTACCAGGATGAGAGGCTCACTCCTTGTTTCTTTGTAATGTTTAGCAGTAACTCAAAAGGTCCTGAAGACTTCGTATCTTGAGGTATAGTAAGAATCACATTTCAACTCTATGAACCAAACCCGCCAGAAATGCACAGCAACTTAGCATCACTATGTCTTGATCCAGAAATATCCCTTCCGTCCATAGAACTTGGAATCCCATGTAAGACACTAATCATCCAAGGAGATCCTGCCTAGATCTTTATATCATAGACTAGGAACTCTTGAATGTCTTCTTGCGAGGTGTCTGAGACTTTTCTATGCGTAGACAGGCGCGAACCAACCTAGAGCCTCGGGGGGGGGGGGGCAAGACTCAAGAAGTTCTCCTCCTGCCCCATTTTGTCCGGTCCTATACTCCTACCCGACAAGTCATCGCCATCCTCCGTATGTGGCTTCCAGAAAGAGGTCCATCTTCCCCCGTACCCTCACCTTGTATCCGTTGCGTTCTATCTAAGACGCCGCCTCGTCTTCTAGGGTCGCAGTCCGGTGGCGTAAGCTTCCAGTGACAGTCACCAGAGACGTTGATCTATACCCGATATTTTTCCCCTTCTCCTCCCCCTTCTTCTCGCCCCATTGGTTACTTCTCCGCCCATTGTAGATTGTCTCGGGGGCCTCTGCCCCCACCTGACACCCCCCCCCCCCCCCCCCCACGCTGGTTACGCACCGAGGGCGGAGAGGAGAACAGTATGCTTAAACTTGAGCGAATCTCCTGGTCCGGAGAATGTCGACTATGATGATTGAATATCTTCCGAGAGACTTCTTACGTTTCATACGGACTAAATCCACACTCTTTTTCCACTAGATCACCGTCTCTGGTGACTGTCACTAGGAACTTACGCACGTACTGCGACCCCTAGAAGACGAGGCGGCGTCTAGAAAGAGTACGGTCATACAATGGAGTTACGGGGAAGAGGACTCTGTCCTGGAAGCACGACGATGGCTGGACGCTTGACTTGTCGGGTAGTTTGACGGAGTAAGAACACTGCTGAAGTAGGATGGGGCCCAACACGGTTGACCCACGGAAGACGGTTGTAAGTAATTAACACAATCCGAAGAATCATGCGTGACAGTCGCCGACAAGCGCCTAAACGGATGGACGGTCGGAACACTGAAACACTGTACTCTGCCGGTGTGAACCTTTCCCAATCATTCATTATTAAACGCCCACACTTCGACACTCTAACTTCTTAGGAGCCCGGATGGAGAAGCTCTGGTCCTTCTATTTTAAAGAATATCTAACCTCCACTACCCCATACAAGTCTTCCCTCTGTTCTCTAGATATCTAACTGCTCCGTCCCGTCGGTATTTAACGGTAACTCGGCGGCCCCTTCAATATCGACAGAGTCTTATCCACGGGACGTGAAGCACACTCCGTCAAAGGTGGTTGAACTAGCTATAACTATCATCACTCTCATGTAATTACGTTCTTCACACAAGGCCACCCAATAGCTCCACTGGCTGTTGCCATGGGTGCCACCTTCAGTCCTTTATAATACAAATCCTCTGAAACACCCATGGTGCCCGTGGACCGTGGCTGTTTATCTTCGCCCCCCGGAGATATGCATCATCTGACTGCTGGCCGAGGCAGAGATTTCTTTCAATTGAAGACACTGAGACACAGCTGGATTACACAAATGTAGAGAAACCTTCATAGGATAGCCGTGGGCTGGATTTCTTTCAAAGCGTGTATGGATGGCACGGTCGGACTACTCAACCGTTGATATCTTCCAATTCTCCTGACTGAAGAGTTGCATTGACAATAATTTATAAATAAACGTTATCCAGAGTGATATATTATATCGGCGATTGGGGAAAATTTATGTATAAATATCCCATAAAAATTCAACATGGTGACCCGAACTGGATACTTACAAAAATGAGCAGAGGATTGTGGGTGCCAGTGACGTTAGTGATGAGCGTACCGATGCTAGCGGGGGACCGCTCCTAGGCTGGGCGTATGAAAATGTTTATGTGGCAATTAGGGCTGTCTCAAGGCTTCTTTTTGAGCACAAAGAATGCACTAGTTGGATCTTTCGTAGTATAATAATGTGTTAGTAGAAGCCTATTCATGATGTGACCTTATTTGGCATTTGAAAAGTATGTGATATGTGGGGGGGGGGGCTTCGGTATTCAAATTAGGCTATTAATATGGCGTAATTGGCATTATCTGCTGAACGGTAATGTAGATAGCAAAATTGTCTTCTTCGCTACATAAGACTACTATGCCATAGGGAAGGGGTGGGGTGTTTTGGTTGGGGTGTTTGGGGAGTGGGGGTGGGGTGTTTTGGGAGTGGGGTTGGGTATTGCGGGGGTGTTGGGGAGGGGTTGGGGGTGTTTTTTGGAGTGTTGCCGAGGGGGTGAGAGGGCTTCTTGTGCTAGGGGGTAAGAGGATTCTTGGCCAAGGGTGAGAGGGTCTTGTGCCGAAGGGGGTGAGGAGGGGTTCTTGTTCCGAGGGGGAAGAGGGTTTCTTGTGCGCAGGAGGAAGTGGAGGGGCTTTTTGTGCCGAGGGGTGAGAGGAGCTTCTTGTCGCCCGATGGGATATGAGAGAGGCTTTCTTGGTGTCCGAGGGGGTGAAGAGGGCTTTCCTTGACGCCGGGGGAGTAGAGAGGATCTTCTTGTGCCCGAGGGGAGTGGTGAGTAGGGCTATCTTCTTGTGCGAGGGGTGGGCAAGGCTTCTTGTGCTCGAGGGGGTGAAGAGGCCTTCTTGATGTCCGATGGGGTCGAGGTGCTTTCTTGTGCCGAGGGTGTTAGAGGTGCCCTTCTTGTGCCGAGGAGTGGTTTAGAGGGCTTCCTTGTGCCGAGGGGGTTTGAGGGCTTCTGTACCGAGGGGGAGTGAGAAGGGCTTCTTCTTTTACCGAGGGGGTGAGAAGGCTTCTTGTACCGAGGGGGGTGATAGGGATTCTTGTACCGAGGGGGGTGAGAGTGCTTCTTGTACCGAGGGTGTGAAGTGGTGTTTATTGTAAAAGGCAGTCCCTTTTCTGTAGTCGAACCGCAATGTCTTAAACTAATACCTAGGGTTCTTTTCTGGGAAGAGGGTGTGTGTTTTTGTGCTGAGGGGGCGAGAGGGAGAGGGTTTTTGTGGCGAGGGGGTGAAAGGGGTTCTCATGCCGAGGGGGTGAGAGGTGTTCTTGTGCGAGGGGTGAGAGGGGTTATTTCTTGTGGCCGAGGGGGTGAGAGGGTTCTTGTGCCGAGGGGTGAGTGTGGTTCTGTGCCGAGGAGAAGAGGGTTTGTGTGCCAAGGGGGTTGCAGAGGATCTCGCTTGTGCCGGGGAAGATGGGTCGGTTCTTGGGTGTCGTAGGGGGTGAAAGGGTTCTTTGCGCCGAGTGGGGAAAGGGGTTCTTGTGCCGGTATGGGGTGATGGGTCTGTGCCGAGGTGCTGGGAGTGGGCTCTTGTGGCCACGAGGAAGTGATAAGAGGGATTCTTGTTCAGATGGTGTGAGAGGGCTTATGTGCCGAGGGGGTAGAGAGAGCTTCTTGTGCCGACGTGGTGAGAGGGGTTCTTGTTTCCGGGGAAGAGGGTGGGTTCTTGTGCCAAGGGGGTGATAGTGGGTTCTTGTGCTGAGGGGGTGAGAGGGATTCTTGTGCCGAAGGGTGACAGGTGGTTCTTGTGCCGAGGGGTTGGAGGGGCTCTTGTGCCGAGGGAGTGAGAGGGATTCGTGTGCCGAGGGGGTGAGAGGGCTTCTTGTGCCGGAGGGGGTGAGAGGGTTCGTGTTCCGGGGAGAGGGGTGTTTCTTGTGCAAGGGGGTGAGAGGGTTCTTGTGCTGAGGGGGGGAGAGGGTTTCTATTGCCGAGGGGGGAGAGGAATTCTTGTGCCGAGGGGGTGAGAGTGGTTCTTGTAAAAGGGCATCTTTTCTTTTCTTTAATCGAAGAACCGCATGTCCGTTAACTATAATAGAGGTTCTTGTGGCTGGGTGACGTGGGTGGTGTTTTTGTGCTGAGGGGGCGAGAGGCGTTCCTGGTGCCGGGGGGGGGTGGATTTTGTGCCGAGGGATCTCGGGTGGTTCTTTGCCGAGGGGGTGTATAGGGCTTCTTGTGCTGAGGGGTGAAGAGGGATTTCTTGTGCAAGGGGTGAGAGGGGTTCCTTGTGCGAGGGGGGTGAGAGGGGTTCTTGTTCCGAGGTTAAGGTTCTTCGTGCCGAGGTGGGTGAGAGGGCTTTATTGTTCCGAGTGGGGAGAGGCATTCTTGTGCCGAGGGGGTGAGAGGATTTTCATATCATCTGAACCGTTAACATTAGTAATCCATGTGCTAAATCTTACGTGCAAATTCGGTCGTGTCTGTAAGAAATTCGCAATTTTGTATTTTCTGTCCGTAAACGGACAGAAATTATAGCACAGTGGACTATGAGACCGTGGGAAACGAGCATTTGCTCATAACACAAAACCGCAAAGTCGGGATCAGCTAAAAAGTTATGAATAAGCTTTTCTCAAGGATATCTAGTGAACAATGAATAAAACAGAAGGTGCTGGAATCACGAAATGTACCTTTAAGCCTATTCTGTTATAAAATGAAAACATTCCTCTTTTAATATTGAACTTGGTAGACCTAAGTTTATGTCAATATTAGAAGGGTTTAACTGATGATCTTATTTTTCAAGCTATATTTGATGAACTTACGCATAAATATCATCAGCATCGAGCTATTTATACGAATGGGTCCAAGGTTTTGGACAGGGCTGCTGCAGCAGCTTTAAGTCAGCGTGATCAACGTCGATTAGGATACCCGATGCATCTATTTTTACTTCCAAATTGCAGGCACTTAAGACGGCTTTAGATTTAGCAGAAATTTCCAATGAGAGCCATTTCTTTATATTTACTGATTCACTATCTAGTCCTATAGCTTTGAAAGGCAGGGAATGTCGCCATCCCTATATTCCTGAACTGTTGGAAGTATTCTTCAATTTGTCTCAATTGCAAAAAAATGTTGTCTTAGCTTGAATTCCAAGGCAATGAAAATGATGTATTGGCAAAAGAAGCCCTTAATATGAACATAACAAACACCGAGATCCCTTTTGCAGGTTTCTGTTAATAGCTACATCAGAAACAAGTGGCAAATACTGTGGGATTCATTTCCTAATAATAAAAGTCATGCTTTGCAACCAACTGTTTGAGCTACGGGCGGTTCAAGTTTATTTGGACGAAGGGACGAAATTGTTTTAGCGCGATCCAAAATTGGTCATACTTACATGACCCATGGCTAATTGCTTAGAAGTGAGCCAGTCACTTGGTGTATTCCTTGTGCTCTTTCGTGCTACTTGAATGCGTTGATTTTGCGCTTATACATAGAAAATATTATAACGTCCCAGATTGTGTTGAGTTGTCGTTAAATTTTAATACTCACTCATTCCTCTCTTTGCAGCCAATTTTATGGAGAAATACATCACCAATTTGATTCACTGGATACAGCCAAAATGTTTTGAGGGATTGTGCTCAGTGAACTTTCTTACACCAACAAGAATCAAAATTCTGCAGAGAAAAAGAGCTACAATGATGTGACATGCGTGAAAGAACTGTAAGACAGTTACCTCATTACCACAAGAATACAACACACACGTTTTAGTCCTCTTGAGCATGACTTTAGAAAATCCGGCTACTGATTGGATATGTGCGGAAAAGCGTCCCAGGTGAGCTTTATTAAATATGTTTATAGCCACTATCAGTCATTTTCTTCAGGATGTAAACAAACAGCGCCCTCAACTTTTGTCGAAGTTGAGTTCTTGCATTATTGTATTGGAAATTGATGTAGTTAAGTTACCTACCACACTGTAAAAATAAATTAGTAAATATTTCACAAATTAGTCCTTTAGGACATCGTTTTGACTAAAGTTAGTAAAAATGATGCTTTACAGGACTAATTTGCAGAAGATTGACTAATTTATTTTTACCGTGCAGTGTTAAAGCTGAGAACAATACCCTTTTTAAACACTTCCGAATTTTGTGCAAAAAGTCGGGGTCCCGCTATCATCGTGAAATACCGGTAGTTAAATATTATAGTTTTACTTTGAATGTGTGTGTATAATTGATGTTTTTTTTTTTTTTTTTTTTTTTTTTTTTTTTTTTTTTTTTTTTTTTTTTTTTTTGTATAATTGATGTATTTTTCATTTTTGACGGGAGAATTCGGTGCGCGTTGCAAATTTTGAATCGGTACATTTTTCCTGTTATGTGGTCGTGTTGATGTACCCCATCAATGACCAGAGCTTTGGTAAAAAATTCCACCGGCAGAGTGGTTTTCAGAGGGGGGTCCATATGGCCACCCCCACCCCCTTTAATACACTAACGGGGGTGTGCAAGACTTTATACACTCAAGTGTTAAAGATACACTCATGGAATTAAGTGATAAGGCTATTTTTGTTCTTATAAACTGACATTCTTTACAATTCTCTCTTTGCAGATAATTTTATATGGAGAAATGCAACGCTAATTTGATCTATCGGAGTTAAAAGAAGATATCTAGACAAATGGGGAAAATCCGATATGATTTTCAAGCTGCAGAAATACATAGTATTAAAATTCACAAATACCAGCTCAGTCAATTTACACCCACAAGGATGAAAATTCTGCAAAGACGATGTGCTGCAATAATGTGACATGCGGGTAAAGAATTGTGAGACAGTTACCACATTACCACAAGAAGCTACAAGAATATAAACGGACGTTTTATGTCTTGCTGTGA
This sequence comes from Ophioderma brevispina, assembly GCA_023653785.1. Taxonomy (NCBI): domain Eukaryota; kingdom Metazoa; phylum Echinodermata; class Ophiuroidea; order Amphilepidida; family Ophiodermatidae; genus Ophioderma; species Ophioderma brevispina. Next base: position 16,788 of record JAMKCH010022202.1, read on the forward strand.
GTGCTGAGTATGACTTTAGAAAATCTTGTTATAGCGCGCACAATAATGGACTGGGTTGAACAGCGACTACTACCTTTCTGAGTGGGCGTGTGCTGAAAACGTCCCAGGTGAGCTGAAATTAAGGTTCTAGCCATCATCAAGAAAATGTCTTCAGGATGTAAACAAACAACGCCCGTCCAATTTTCGGCAAAGTTGAGTTTGTTTTGTAATTGTATGGGAAATTGTGTAGCTAAAGTTAACCTTATAGTGAAGCTTGAAGAAAACAACAGTTTTAAATATGTCGATTTGTGCACAAGGTCTGGAACCTGATATTTATGACCTATCATGAAATAGTTAAATATGGTGATTTGAGCGTTTTATTACCGCTTTTAATGTCCGTTTTTACAGGACAAAACCTTTTGGTCTAGACCCCACCTTTCACACCAATCAAACCTGAGATTTGGATGATAAGTAAAATGCCGTATTTTTTCTCATATCACCTGCAAAATATTTTGACTGACCGTGTAAGGCAAAAAAGCTAAAATCTGCTTTGATTATGGTAACCGGAAACTAGTTTGTACTCTAGGTCGAGTTGTAAAATGCACACAATTTACCGCTCACATTGGAAATGGTATGTCGGATCAAAACGAAATTTGATTGATTTTCTTTGACATGAGCCTGAGGAATGACCTTCTGGACAGTACATGGCTTTCGACAAAAACAAGCATTTGTACTAATTGAATATTATCACGGTAGGTGACGGTACCCTATCCCGGAAAAGTGATTCAATGGAGTGTTTTTATGTTTGTTGCAGATATGCATTACGTATTTATCATATAAATGAGTACAGGTATCTTAATGTTGAGAGAGCTCTGGTTACAATACAATAATATTGTATACTGCTCCGTGTATCACTATATAATTACATATATTGGTGTATGATAATACGGTATCTTATTTATAAATACAAGTGTAATAGTCTACTGTAGCTAGTAGCTCTCCATATGAGCGATGTCATCTATTGTTAATATTAATTATCGCATGACTCATATTGCAGTTAAAACAAATAAGATTGTTCTGCTGGAAGGCATTGACTTTTCACGAGTAGGTAAATGATGTGATAACATTAGGTTACATAGTAGATATACGTAGTGGAAAAAAGGGGAGGGGGCATATAACTTATGGGGACGAATAAGTATCCGAGTGGAAAACTTCAAAACAATGGGGACACGGAGTGCAAGCCGACTCGAACCGGCCCTATTTAACAGATTTTCCGTCGAGGACTCTTATGAGCCCATACGTGATATGTAACCATTATCTAATCCAAAAAATAATTAAAGTCAATAGAAAATTCGCTTAAAGGCACTATCCGTGAGTGTATAATTCAGGAGAAAATTGAAAAAATCAGATTTACAGGTCTTGTAACACGGATCGCTATCCTAAAAACTTACAAGTGCTAATTCTGAAAGCAACCTAATAAGGAGAGAATCGGATGATTCAGGTCATTTACTGTCCGTACGGACACTCTACACCACACATAACCCCATGAATGGAGATTATATCTTTAACACTGCTGTTTTCTTCCTTTTTAATATTTTTCAGTTGCAAAAAGTAACTAAAGGGAATTCTTCACTTTTGTTAAAGCTAATCCTACAAATTCAAATATGTTTACTTTGGAAGGAAGGAACTCACGAAAGCCAAATTTGTTGGTTATATTGCTTGTTGTGAACATTGGAAAAAATGCCAATTTGCCGACTCGCAGACTTAATGACGTCATTGCGACGCTAGCTACTAGTTGTTGGTACTTATTGTGGTATCATTGGAAAAGAAGAGGACAATTAGCTATCCCACTGGTATCCACAATCGAAAGACGAGCTTTATAACAACTTCTCGACGGGTGGCTAACCAACCCCTTGGTAAAACCGTGTGAAAGCAAATGGCACATTTTTGAAGAGCACCCCAAGTTTTCAAAATTTGATTATTTTTGCACAGTACGTTGGTAATTGTCTAGGAAAACATACTGCGAACCGGAGAATGCTAACACTGGTATGTATCACAAATAAGCGATTTGTAATAAGAATCGGGGCATCCCAGATGGAATTACGGCAGAGCTGGGATGCTTACGTTTATTGTCGTCCATGATGAATAGTGGCCACCTCGAGAAAACTAACCTCTAACTGACTTGCCCGAACTATTAAAACAACGTAATGGATTGAGCGTAGACACCTTAAATGCGCTATTCCCGGCTATTGCACATGGAAGGCCGTTTCCAGCGCGTTGAATAATGATTATCGGGGATCCCCGATTAATAATTATCTAGTACAAAATTCCTCGTTGTGACACATAGACATTTTCGAGCTTACAAAACCACATTCACAGGTATAGTTTACTAGCCAGTTTACCCAATGCAAACGTGTAAAACTCTCCCAATATGTTGAAAAAATTGGGGCGCCCCTTCAAAAACAATGTGCTAATATGCTTTAACGTGTTAAGACGAGGTTTAAAGATTTAACTTACTGTCGGGGTTCGTAATGATAGTCCATGGAAAACGATTCTAATACCGAAAATAAAATGATATCATTGTAACATCGTCCAGCGGTACATTCTCCCCCATTAAAAGCGTTTTTCGTGGAAGACAAGCAATACGCGTCGTCCATTGATGGGAGTGATCAACCGAAAACAAGAAAGTCTTTTAAAAAAGAAACAATTCTTAGGAGAATGTTGTGCTTAATGTAAGACGACACTTCAGGTCATAGGAACCCGTGGTTATAGAGAATTATATACCACTTCTAAACCAACATACTATGTGAGACATCACCCACACTCATGCAGCAGAGAGATAAAGACCTCATATATGGTATAGTAACTTTAACATAGATAGACCCAATCTACTTACTCTTTCTTACCTTGAAATCGCCTAAGTAAAATCTTAAATGTGAAAACCAAATGTGATTTCGATTTGCTACATTTCAATGATAAACAAAAGGCGGAATTTTGTATTCGCTCTGATACGAAATCGAACTTTCACCAAGTTATATACCAAAGCAAATTAAACCTCAGCTTAATCATTTTCGATGGGGCTTATTGATGGAAAGTTTTTCCATCCGAGCAAAAATCAGGGTTTCAATTTTGTAGGGTCACTTGATATGTATGTGAATATTAAATAATGTGCAAACACAAGGAATTATGTTCATACTTTGTAGGCGAGACTAAACCCCAAAACGGAGTATGCAACACAAATAGTTGAATGTGTTTTACACTATGACTAGGACCAGCTTTATTTGTAAAGGTTTTTCCTTCATAATTTTATACTAGCACAGCTTGTTTATTTATAAAGTGATAATCAATGCCAATGATGAAAATGCCCGTATGGGAAGATAAAACCTGCCAGCAGCTTGACCCAGCGTAATGCCTCCTTCGGTGGGGCAGGAGATATAGCTAGTGCTCCGGGCTCACAGTCCGGGAACAATTGGTGAAACAATTCGGCAATCGATTCAGTTGACTCTTAACGAACATTAGTTTCACGATTTATTCCGTGGTCGTTTATGGACCCGGACTATGATACTTTCCACACGGCGTAATTCACAGATGCCTCCAGTCCAAACACCCAACGGAAAAGTTACACATCCAAACAGGAATGCTCCACGACAAAGGTCGTAGCGTAGGGAGATGACAAAGATCGTAGCTGTCAATATCTAATGTTAAAAGCACCCGAGGTATGGACAGATACCTGCTGCCAATCCCTAAATCCAGAGAGAGTGTCTTAAAGGTCCAGAACCTCTTGAAACAGTCTCTAAGGAAGTTAAGAGAGTCGCCTTGTGGAAGAAAGATTGCCATAAACCAGTACTTATGGTTTTGAACCGGGTGAGCATCTCCCACCGCAGATGATATACTCATGGGCTGAATGGCGATTCTCAGTCAACCAATTTGAGAACCAGAATTGGCCGATCGAAGGTTTCATTGCAGAAGTTGGGCTATCTGGAAAAGAAGATCAGGACCATACCTGTGGTGGTGAAACAGCACCCACAGACAAAATTGGAACATCTCTGGTTGCCCCCTGCTGAAGCAACAATGCAGACAAGGACCTTGTGGATTTCAGTGAAGCAGCAAGATGTTGTGATCATATCTGGTGGAATATTTGCGACCCACATGTTTGAACCGAAAGAAGAATGCCAAAATTCATAAACAGATACTACAAACGATAGTGGGTAGGATCATCCTTACGATGTATTCTGGTGTATTCAAGGGATCCGTTCGCAGCCTGTGGCCCTATACAACGAATGCGTATTTATGTGCACATCATAGGCTTTTCTACAGTTGCAGTGGCTTTGTGATACTCGGGATACTAAGACCCCGAATCACCATTTGTTAGGATCTGCCGATAATGCTGTTCGAAAGTTGGCCGTGTTTACCGCTTAAAATATATAGGCCCCCTATCAATATTAATATATAAAGTATAATCGTTATTTTGTCGTGTTTTTTTTTTCAGAGTTTTATATCCACAATTTGCATGCTTTGGCATTGCATGATTTTGCACTGAGGATACAATATTACACACATAAATTATGTACAGTTACGTACGGCAGAAAAATTACAAGTCACAAATTTCACTTTTAAAGTGGGCAGGCAATTTCCCTTTCTTTGGGTGTAGTCTCCAACAGTTGAGTGTGCTCTCAAATTGTTTAAGTTTTACTTTGTAATTTAATCAAACATTGCTGCTATTTGTAAACGAAAACAATATGCAAGGACTCGAAGGGAATTAACTTCCCAAAACATAACCCTTTCCCGTAAAGGGGAGAAGGGCGTGCCTATCATCAAAATAGCCACTAATCTACTTAAGGAATTATTCTCTGTTATCAGTGTCAAACTAGTACATCGCCCCCCCCCCCCCCCCCCGTGGGTGTGACCTTTGATCTCAGTGTTGGTGACATGGACCTCAGATTTATTCTCTGCTCAGGTAACGGTCTTTTGACTCAAATTTGGTTAGTATAGGATTTCTACGCAAATGACCTTATATGACCTTGACCTGTTGGTCACTCCGAAAATCCGGTAAAAAGTCAGACTGTCTTCCCTACCTTCAGGTCAAAATATCAGCACCCATATATTAAGCATAACGAAACGCATAGCCGGGCAGATACATTTTTAGTAGTACGACCAAATGGACATACAAGGCCTGAGGGTTTCATGTTAGAGGGCTGGAGGGTTTCTGGTAGAAGGCAGAGCTGGCCTTTAGTCGACCGCACTGCTGTTAAACTAGAATAAGGGTTCTTGTGCCGAGGAGGCGAGAGAAAGAAGGGTTCTTGTTGCCGCGGGGCGAGACGGGTCTTGTGCCGAGGAGGCGAGAAGGGTTCTTGTGCCCGAGGAAACAAAAAAAGATGGGGTTCTTGTACGAGGGGGGGAGAGTGGTTTTGTTAAAGGAAGTCCTTCTTTTATTCGACCCCATGTCGGTTAAACTATAATGGTCGGGTGGGGGAGAGGGGTGGTTTTTGTGCTCGGGCGAGAGGGATTCTGCCGAGGGGGGGGGGGGGGTGGGGGGGGGGAAAGGGGGAGTTATAAAAAAAAAGGGGTCTGGGCCGAGGGGGTTGAGAGGGGTTCTTGTGCCGAGGGGGTGAGAGAGGGGGTCTTGTGCTGGGGAAGAGGGGTGGTTTCTTGTGCCGAGAGGGTGAGGGGTGAGAGGGGTCTTGCCGTAGGGGGTGGAGAGGGGCGGTTCTGTGCCGAGGGGTGAAAGTGGTCTGTGCTGAGGGGTTGAGAGGGCTTCTTGTGCCCAGGGGTGAGAGAGGCTCCTTGTGGAGGGGGTTGAGTGCTGTGAGTGGTTCTTGTAAAATGAAGTCCTTCTTAGTCACGCAATGTCGTAAAAACTATATAAGGGTCTTGTGCCGAGGGGGGGAGATGGTATTCATTGTGCCGAGGGGGGGTGAGATGGGAAATCTGGTGCAGAGGGGGTGAGAGAGGTCTTGTAGGAGGGGAGGAGTGGTTTGTAAAAGGCAGTCCTTTTCTTTGAGCGACGCAATGTCGTTAAACTATGAATAGGGTTCCTTTGCTGGGGCGAGGGGTGTTTTTTGTGCTGGGGGCTAGAGGGGTTCCTGTGCCGGGGTTGGAGAGCGGGTTTTTGTGGCCGAGGGGGTGAGAGGGTTTCTTGTGCCGGTGGGAAGGTATGGGGGTTGTTGGCCGAGGGGGTGAAGAGGGGTGATGTGGACCGAGGGGGTGAGAGGGGTTATTGTGCCGGGGGAGCGGGGGTGGTCTTGTGCGGAGCGTGAGAGGGGGGTTCTTGTGCGAGGGGGGAGCGAGGCTTTGTGCTGGGGGTGAGTGTTCTGTTAAATCGCAGTCCTTTCTTTAGTCGACGCAAGTCGTTTATAAACATAAGTGTTCTTGCTGGGGGAGAGGGGTGGTTTTTTGTGCTCGGGGCGAGAGGGATCTTAGCTAGGGGGTGAAAGGGGTTAAGGGGTTCGTGTGCCGAGGGGGGTGAGAGGGTTCTTGTGCGAGGGGGGGTGAGAGGGGTTTTGTGATGGGGAAGACGGGAGTGGTGTCTGTCCGAGGGGGGGAGAGGGGTTCTTGTGCCGAGGGGGTGAGGGGGTTTCTTGTTCCGAGGGGGTGAGAGGGATTCTTGTGACGAGGGAAGAAAGGGTGTGGTTCTTGTGCCGAGGGGTGAGAGGGGTTCTTGTGCCGGGGATTGGGGTAGAGGGGTTCTTGTGCCGATGTGGTGAGAGGGGTTCTTGTGCTGGGGTAAGAGGGGTGGTTCTTGTGCCGAGAGGGTGATAGGGGTCCTTTGCCGATGGGGTGAAGGGGTTCTTGGTGGCCGAGGGGGGTGAAGGGGTTCTTGTGCTGAGGGGTTGAGAGGGCTTCTTGTGCCTAGGGGGTGGACGAGCTCTTTTGCTTGAGGGGGTGAGTGGTCTTTAAATGTCGTAAAACGTATAAGAAGGGTTTCTTGTGCCGAGGGGGTGGAGTATTCTTGTGCCGAGGGGTGGGAGGGTTTCTTGTGCCGGGGGAGAGGGGTGGTTCTTGTGCCGATGGGGTGAGAGGGGTGCTTGTGCCGGTGGAGAAAGGTGGTTCTTGTGCCGAGTGGGTGAGAGGGGTGCTTGTGCCGAGGGGGGTGAAAGGGGTTCTTGTGCCGGGGGAGAGGGGTGGTTCTTGTGCCGAGGGGGTGAGAGAGGTTCTTGTGCCGATGGTGTGAGGAGATTCTTGTGCCGAGGGGGACGAGGGGTTCCTGTGCCGAGGGGGTGAGAGGGATTCTTGTGCCGAGGGGGGTGAGTATGGATCTTGTGCCGAGGGGTGAAGGAGATTCTTGTGCCGAGGGGTTAGAGGAGATTCTTGTGCCGAGGGGGTGAGAGGGATTCTTGTGCCGAGGGTTGAGAGGGCTTCTTTGTACGTGGGGGCCGAGGGGGTGAGAAGGCTTCTTGTACCGAGGGGCCCGAGGGGGTGAGAAGGCTTCTTGTACCGAGGGGGCCCGAGGGGTTGAGAAGGCTTCTTGTACCGAGGGGCCCGAGGGGGTGAGAAGGCTTCTGTACCGAGGGCCCGGGGATTGATGAGGTTCTTGTACCGAGGGGCCCGAGGGGGTGAGAAGGCTTCCGTGTAACGCGTAGGGGTAGAGTGGTTCTTGTAAGAGCAGTCCTTTTCTTTAATCGACCCCGCAATGTCGTAAACTATAATAAGGGTTCTTGTGGCTGGGGAGGGTGTTTTTGTTGCTATGGGCGCAGGTCTGTTCGTGTGCCGGGGGAGAAAGGGGTGGGTCTTGTGCCGAGGGGGTAGACGGTTCTTGTGTCGAGGGGGTGAGAGGGTCTGTGTCGAGGGTGAAGAGGGGGATCTTGGCCGGGGAGAGGGGTGGTTCTTGTGCCGATGTGGTGAGAGGGGTGCTTGTGTCGAGGGGGTGAAGACTGGTTCTAGTGTCGAGGGGGGGCGGGGCTCTTGTGCCGAGGGAGTGAGAGGGATTCTTGTGCTGAGGGGTGAGAGGGCCTATTGTGCCGAGGGGGTGAGAGAGCTTCTTGTGCCGAGGGGGTGAGAGGGGTTCTTGTGCCGGGGAGGAGTGGTGGTTCTTGTGCCAAGGGGGTGAGAGGGGTTCTTGTGCTTATGTTGTAGAGGGATTCTTGTGCCGAGGGGTGAGAGGGCTTCTTGTGCCGAGGGGGTGGAGTGGGTTCTTGTAAAAGCAGTCCTTTTCTTTAGTCGACCGCAATTTCGTTAAACTATAATAAGGGTTCTTGTGCGGGGGGATGGATGGAGTTTTGTGCTGAGGGTGCCGAGAGGGGTTCTGTGCCGGGGGAGGGGGTGGTTTTGTCCGAGGGATAGCGGTGGTTCTTGGGCCGAGGGGTGAGAGGGGTTCTTGGGCTGAGGGGGTGAGAGGGATTCTTGTGCCAATGGGGTGAGAGGGGGTCTTGTGCCGAGGGGGTGGAGAGTGGTTCTTGTAAAGGCCAGTCCGTTTCTTTAATCCGACCGCAGTCGTTAAACTAAAATAAGGGTTCTTGTCTGGGGGAGGGATGGTTTTTTGTCTGCGGGGGTGAGAGGTGGTTCTTGTGCCGGGGGAGGGGGTGGTTTTGTGCCGGAGGGATAGCGGTGGTGTCTTTGTGCGCCGAGGGGGTTGAGAGGGCTCTTGTGCTGAGGGGGTGAGAGGGATTCTTGTGCCAAGGGGGTGAGAGGGGTTTCTTTTCCGGGGGAGAGGGGTGGTGTCTTGTGCCGAGGGAGAGGGGGGTTCTCGTGCCGAGGGGGCTTAGATGGGCTCTTGTGCTGTCTGGGGTGAGAGGGATTCTTGTGCCAAGGGGGTGGAGAGGGTTCTTGTGCCGCGGGTGAGAGGGGTTCTTGTTTCCGAGGTGAGAGGGGTTCTTGTGCCGAGGGGTGAGAGGGCTTTTTGTGCCGAGGGGGTTGAGGGGCCTTCTGTGCGAGGGATGGAGATGGCATCTCGTGCTGAGGGTGGAGAGGGCTTCTTGCCCGAGGTGTGTTAGAGGGTTTTTGTGCCGAGGGGTGAGAGGCTTCTTGTGCCGAGGGGGTGAGAAGCTTCGTGTCCGAGGGGTGAGGCGCTTCTTGGTGCCGAGGGGTTAGAGGCTTCTTGTTCCGAGGGGGTGAGAGGGCTTCTTGTGCCGAGGGGTGGAGAGGGCGTCTTGTGCCGATGGGGTGAGAGGGCTTCTGGGGTTGCCGAGGGGGTGAGAGGGCTTCTTTTACCGAGGGGGTGAGAGGGCTTCTTGTACCGAGGGGGTGAGAGGGATTCTTGTACCGAGGGGGTGAGAATTGCCGTCTTGTACCGAGGGGTTTGAGAGTTGTTTTTGTAAAGGCCAGTCCTTTTCGTTAGTCGACCGCAATGTCCGTTAAACTATAATAATGGTTCTTGTGCTGGGGAGCGGGGTGGTTTTTGTGCTTAGGGGCGAAGGGATAGGGGTTTTGTGGCGAGGGGTTAAAGGGGTTCTTGTGCCGAGGGGGTGAGAGGGGTTCTTGTGCCGAGGGGGTGGATAGGGGTTCTTGTGCCGAGGGGGTGAAAGGTTCGTGTGCCGAGGGGGTGAGTGGGGTTCTTGTGCCGATGGAAAGAGGGGTTTGTGATGCCCAAGGGGGTAGAGGTCCTTCTTGTGCCGGGGAAAGAGGGTTGTTCTTTTGCTAGGGGGTGAAAGGGGTTCTTGCGCCGAGGGGGGAAGGGGTTCTTGTGCCGAGGGGGTGAGGGTTTCTTTTGCCGAGGGGTGGGGGGGGCTCTTGTGCCGATGGAGTGAAGGGATTCTTGTGCCGAGGGGGTGAGAGGGCTTATTGTGGCCTAGGGGGTGATAGATCTTCTTGTGCCGAGGGTTGAGAGGGGTTCTTGTGCCGGGGAGAGGGGGGTTCTTGTGCCAGGGGTTGAGGGGTTCTTGTGCGGAGGGGGTGAGAGGGATTCTTGTGCCAAGGGGGAAAGGGTTTCTTGTGCGAGGGGTGGGAGGGGCTCTTGTGCCGAGGGAGTGAGAGGGATTCTTGTGCCGAGGGGGTGAGAGGGCTTCTTGTACCAAGGGGGAGAGGGCGTCTTTTGTGCCGGGGAATAGGGGTGGTTCTTGTGCCAAGGGGGTGAGAGGGGTTCTTGTGCTGAGGGGTTGAGAGGGATGTTGTGCCGGGGGTTAGAGGGCTTCTTGTGCCGAGGGGGTGAGAGTGGTTCTGTAAAAGGCAGTCCTTTTCTTTAATCGACCGCAATGTCGCTAAACTATAATAAGGGTTCTTGTGCTGGGGGAGGGGGCTGTTGTGCTGGGGTGCGAGAGGCGTTTCTTGTGCCGGGGGAGGGGGTGGTTTTTTGCCGGAGGGGTAGCGGTGGGTCTTGTGCCGAGGGGGTGAGAGGGCTTCTTGTGCTGAGGGTGTGAGAGGGATTCGTGGCCAAGGGGGTGAGATGGGGTCTTGTGCCGAGGTGTGAGAGGGTTCTTGTGCCGAGGGGTGAGAGGGGTTCTTGTGCCGAGGGGTTACTGCTTGCGGTACTGCAAACCGAGTTAAATTTATATTAACAGCAGCTCCGGCAGTTTGCGTTGGCAGTTTGCTGCACAAGTGATCGATAATATCGGCATCTGCACTGCACTGCGCAGTGCAGCGGAGTATGAACGAACCTTAACCCCGTGTGAAGGTGCCTTCAATTTTTGGCGCTAAAATGACCGCAAAGGATTAAATGATTACCTTATAAGCTTTTTTGGGCATTTTAGCCCACCGGAGCGAAGTCACTAGCCCCCCCCCCCCCACTCCTTGGGTATACGAGGGTAAAAGAGGGGGCGTTAGGGATATGGGATGGTGTTTAGCGTTGGATGGCCTAAAGTATGTTTTGGCATTAGATGCTATGAATGAGATGATGAAATCAAATGTGGTTTGATTTGAACCGGTCGTCCCAATCATGTTTATGTCATATTGGAATCGGAACCAGATACTCATCAGGTAAGCGCTCGACTCCATTGTATGCTCCTCCAGGCGTATAGGCGTGCGTTCGACCCCTGTTGAGATTCCGCTATCTTGTAATTTGCCCCTGGACAAGAATTAACCGCTTAGTTGTCCCGACTTACCCATGCGATGCGATATTTGGGAACTGATCCCGGTGTCATATATTAAAGCGTCCGTGTGACTGAGTGTCCTCCCGACCCATCGGTCTATTGTTGTTCTCAATTGAGTGCTTGTATGCATCATTTGTTTCAGCACTGGAGCCCAAATGTCCCTCCGTCTACAAGGTCCGGTTTTATCCGTACATTTGCTATGGTAGCTAGGCACTCTTTCCATGGGGGACCTCAGATCATTTTCTTTACAAACAACCGGCTGCGATGGTTATCTCTCGATGTATGTTTGCTAATAAGGAAAGCGCTGATCCCGATTCTGCTGCATCCCTGAAATGATGCTAAATGGTTATGGTATGATTGGGCCACTGTGATCACGACCATTTGTGAAGCGCTTAGAGGCCAATGCATAAGGCGCTATCTAAATCTCTGCTATTATTATTTACTTAAAAGGTAAGGGTACATGCATGCATCATTGATAGTTTCTCAATAAGGTTATTAAAATTATGTACCCATGTGTGTTAATGTATACAATGCATTGTCACATTGTTACGATAGTCCCCATGTCACTGGATAAATAGGTAAAGTAAGGCAAATTTCTCCCAAAATCGTTGCAAAATTGCCCTGAAATGGCCGGACATACAGATCTCGGATCTTGTAAATCTTGAGCAACTTAGATATTTTTGCGGATCGGTAATTTACGCTATCTTCTCCATTTATCCCTTGACATTGGGGCCCCTGTATGTCATGGGATGCATTAACGGTTGCTGCCAGTGTGGGAGGAGACCTTTAGTAAACTTTTGGGAATCTTAAAACTTAGGGAATTTTGACTATATTGTGTAATTGCAGTTGATTGCATTGGTAATGCTAAACCATTTCGTGTTTAACACGAACTGTTCCCCAACCGCGACGGGTAAACCGCGGGGCCCCTTGGCAAATTTTCAATTTGACCACAAAAAAACTTCGGAAATTTTCACAACTTTTACTAGAATCTTTCACTGGGTTGTTCAACATGTAATAAAGAGTAGTGAACTCTATTGGTAATTTTCCAAATCGCTGGGACCCCGAAAGGGGGACACGAAATATTTGCATGATTTTATCTTATTGGGCCTATATATGTGATAGTGTTGTAGCGATGAGATGTAGGCATTGGTTTTGTTAATAAACCAGTCTTAAAGTTGAAACAAGCCGCAAGATTGTGCTTCATTCCGAATTCCGACTCTTAATGGTACTTCTTTAATGTAAGACATTATGGAATTAGCCTTAGCATGAAATCTTCTATAAGAGGAGCAAAGGATTACAAGGATTTACAGGCTTTATTCCGTAAAAGAGTCTCTAGTCTAACTCAATGAATATCTACAACAAGGACACACCCTTTAACCCTTGGCCCTGACCAGTTATGTATACGTTTGTAACACATCATTCAGTGGCTTTAGAGGGGGCCTTCCAAAGGTTTGCAGGTGATTTGGAAAGCCATCTAAAAACAAAAACCAACCAAGGCCTATAAATGACTGCTTTCGACTCATTTAAAATGCATTTTCATACTAATTCTGAATGTGCCTAGGAAAATGAAGACTTTTTAGTTTTTACATTTTTGAAGCAAAAATTGACCGATAGTAATTTTGAACGGTTAGTTCTCAAAGGATTAAGATAGCTTCTGGTGAGTTCCGTCCTGTTAGCCGCTCGAGCCATACACTCAACGTGTGTCTTGTCCTAACAGTGGCGCGATCCCTGTCACATTCTTTTTACCATGGGCTAACGAGTTTTTTAAAGGCTGACTCAGATTTCGAAATATAATTTTTTGTGTAGTAATTGACAAGTTGTAATCTAGAACTAAAAGATAGTTACCTAAATGCTTAATTCCAAAGTTTAAAAAATTTTATTATGCCAAGTCTTTTTTCATGCAGTAAACATTTATGCACAGTATAACAGTGCCAAGGATACCGTGTATAACAAAATTTCCGGATCCGGAATTTTATAACAAAGTTGTGATTTTCTATATGAAAGACTTCGATTTTAGCTTAGTTATTTCACACAGTGATTAGTATATGGACAAGCATTATGTATATGCAAAAAACACGATTCGTTTGAAAAATGAGTGCGCCCTCATCGGGAAATCTCTGAGTCAGCCTTTAACATTCAAGAAATTGGTTGGCATGATATTTTTTCGTAAAGTCATTATTAATTCTCCCCTTCACATTAATTTGCGCAAACAGATCGGGAAATAGGAACATCATAAAAAAGCGCACGCAATGATTAAATTATTCATTTGTCACACTATTTACCTTCACTTTAAAGTGAGGAGGATATTTTTTTAGGATACGAATTTTCCGTCAAATTGCAAATCGTTGTAAGACCTACCTACCAATACGTTCCGTAGGTTATTGGACAAACCAGTACAAAGAAAACAGCAACCTTGTGGGGGGGGGGGGGGGGGGGGGGGGGGGGGGGGGTTTTGAACTTGCCTGACCTATCGAAATTGTCCCCATAGAACACCGTGCTTTGACTTCTGTCGTTCACGACAGAAAGTCCTAAATCATATATTATTACGTAAAGACGGCGTATCGGCTTATTCACTTCAGGTGTGATCTAATACATTGGAAAGCATTCCAATAAGGGGGGGGGGGGGTCCAAATAAACGGGTTCGAAAGACGATTTGGGCGCTTTCCTTTCTGGAAATCCCTCATGTCTCTTTAACATAGTGATGTGAAAAGGCAGTTTGATTCCCTTTTAAAGATAACGGATGTAGCTTGCTTTTAATGCAAGACCGATCTATCGATTCCTTCACTTTTGCTTGAATACAGATGTGTATCAAAGAATTCCCTTCAGTAATTCAACGTCATCACCTGCGTGTGTAATACAGTACCTTTGTTCTACGCATGCAAATTAAAGTTAAAGAAATGGTCTCACAAGTATGCATTTTTGCTCAATGAGAATAGAATAAATATTTTGTTTAAACTTGAAATTTTTCCTTTAATAGGCAAGGCTGAAATGTTTACCAAATCCTGGACATTTAAGCTCTAAAGTTTGTTCGGCCCTTAAATCACAAGGTGTATTTTAACAACCGTAAAAATGCAAAACATGTCAAACCTGAGTAATTTTGTTTTTGGGTGGGGGTTAAGGGAGGGGAAGAGTAAAAATATAGAACTGTCAGTCATGCTGAAAGGAAATGGACAATTAGTCATAGTTTTTTAAATCTATGAATAACGTGAAGTTTTGTAGATACACTATATAATCCGCAAATATATTAACATCAACCAGCTCATTTGATTGGTACATGGCGATCGACCCATGTGATTATGTTAACCATAACCAATAGCCTGGGAGCTAGCACCCATTTGTAACACATCTCGATTACAAAAGCTTTGAGTGATTAAATATGCTAGAGACATGGTAGCAGGGACCCCTGAAACGCGAGGCGTCTCGTGCCGCAAATGTTGCCTTAAGTAGGGGGTCTAGACAACGAGTACACAAGGGTCAAATGTTGAAATTGATCCAATCATGTTGGAAAATTAGACCACTTTTTGTCTAACCGTAAGGATTCCAAAAGGTACAGTTTGTACATCTTCAACTTAGTCTGGGAGTTACATGAAACAGCAAAAATCAATACATTGATTTTCATTGTAACGCGTCGCGTCAAATTTTCACGTTCTGATTTGATATCAATGGTGCAAATTGTGGGCAGGAGTTAGGACTAAAGACGGATAGTTTTCACTGTCTTAAATGCTAAGTTACCAATGTAGGAGCCCCAAAGGTCGGCGTCCATTCAATGGGGCTTGACCGTTGTTTTTTCTCCCCTAATTTTGTAGACAAATGACTGGTATAGTTTTTCAACATGGACTGGAAGAATTTAAAAAATTTGACTCCTGTGTAGTCTTTGTCTACCCTAAAACCCCCCCCTCCCCCCTTCCTACAGCATCTGTACATGAGCCCGGGTAACCACCCGAGTTAAAAGGGATCCGGCGGTGACCGACCCTATATGAGACCAGCAACGGATTAAATGGTCCCGGAAATGGTACCCTATCCGAGACCAGAATTTTTCAACTGGATACCCTATTTGAAACTACCTATTCAAATGGCCCACAATCCAAGACTCAGCGCTAGGCAATATTTTTCACTGGGATTTTGCAGTCTATTCGAGCTATTTCCTGTACTTTTTGCTTGTTTCGAGCCCGAATACACCCAAATCATCATTCTACCAGATTTCTGCTAATTTATACCATACTCTAGGCCTACCTGAGACTGAAATTCAAATTTTGATACTCTATTGAGACTTGACAAGACATGGGTTTGTTTGATCCCCGTTTTTTTTTTTTGTAACGAGGATGTGACTCCGACCAGAATACCCAGCCCAAGGTAACCAGGAAAAAAAAAAATCATGAATGACGACTGCTCCGTTGTGCGTTGGCCATCACGGCAGTATTTTGGACAGCGGGCCTACTACAGCAGCGGGTATAGGTTTACGCCCATCACTAACTTTCGTCAATAGAGTATTCTCCATTAACAAACCGATTTAAATCATTAAAAACTTGCTTCAGTATCAGAGTGATCGGTAGAAAGAGGATTTTAATTTGTCGGTAGACGTTTGCATCAGTTGCTCTGGTTGTCAGGCTGCTCAGTCCAATGGAGTACAATCAAGGTTGATGATACGATACATCAGGTGTAGCCTTTCTTAAGTGGTTGGTTTTACGGGATGATTTGGGTTTATGTTGAAAAACACTTTACTTAGCTTATAGTCGCCGTAATAATTTGTTTTAACTAAGCGTACGCAGTACCAGCTTGTGCTACCTGTACACGGGCGTACGCGTGTCTATTTCAATCGTTGTGTTTACGCTGTTACAGCCGTGCGACCTTTACGCACACATTCAGCAAATTGTTCGAATCATTTAAACAATTACTCAGAGTATCGTAACTTAGTCTTAGCCTAGGCCAGGGGCCACTGCCGGCGCGCGGCGACCTTGATCACAACCCAAACTTGTCACAAGCTGTGCCATGGAACATAATTTGGATTGTGCTGAGCCAAGCCTGGCTTGAACAAACGACAGGGACAGATCCGTCCCTCTCAAATTAGGGAGACAAGTTGAAAATATAAGTTGAAGGCCTCAAAGTCCATGCATGGCGGTGCGTAGCGCGTGGGTTCCCACTCTCCGGCGCGAAGCCAGTTGTGGCGCCATACCTCTTTTTCTGGGGGAGCAAACAGGGGAAAAGTGAAATTTTTGGGGGGGGGGGGTTCAAAAGGAAATTCTTGGGGGGGAAGTATCAATATTTGGAGATTTTTATGCCAATTTGGCCAAAATTGCTGATTTTCCAAATTTGTGATTGTGGCCCCATAATCGGCCGAATCTGCCAAAAATCCGGAAGGGAAGATGAAGGGGAGCAGGGAAAAAGCGGTGTGATGTGGTCAAAAAAAAAGAAATGAAGGAGAGGAATTGGAGGGTTGAAGTGAGGGGGCAGCCGAAGACTGGGGTCACAATTTTGGGGTAAAAAGAAGGCACTGACGCGGTTGTACTTACAGTGGAATTGAAATGAAGATTGTTTGGAGTGAGGGAGGAGGAGGGAGATGGAGTGGGGTTGTGTGTAGTGTGATAGGTAGTGGGTTGTGGGGGAAATTTGAAGATGATAGAGTTGAGACAGAGAATGAATGCTATGTGTGTGTTAGGAACCAAGTGGGGAGTGCTGGGTTGAGGGAAGCTCCTTTTTTCTTCGTTTGGTCCTCCGGGGGGGGGGGGGGGGGGGGGCAAACTAGGGGGGAACAAGAAAAGCGCGGAGCCCCTGCAATGATCGCTTTCGAAAACCATTTTTCATGCCAAATTTGATTGAACCACCTTGGCAAATTGATAGGTTACCAATTAGAATTTGTAGCGTAAGTGCACTTACGGTATGATGAACGGTATTACAAGGAAAATATAAAGTTGAAGGTTTAGGGTCATTTGAAATAATTACAGTAAAGTGTTCACGGAGGTTTCATGTGTAAAGCTGCGCCGGGGTGGGTACGAGAGGGGTGTCCCACGCCCATGAAATCTAGACTTGAAGTCGTTGGGGCGCTTGTGGTTCGTATACGTAATCCAGCAATGATTCTTTATTTATTTTAAACAACCACAAATCAGACACTTGCTGCCGTTGCAGCTACACCCCAATCCAGATACTTGCCTGAACAAGTATCTGTTCCTTGAACACAAGTTGACCATGCCCTTACAAATAAGTGCATTACTTCCATCAGTACTGTCTTACACCACCATTACCATAGCTGCCACACCACAGATCATGCTTGTAGGCTAAGGCACACCTTTCATGGAACCAAGCTACTAGGAAACAAGAAGAAGTGTGGAACAAGCTAACTTTATGAATTGTGACTGGAGAGATCCAATAGTTTACCCATGGGATTAACCATGGGAAATGGGGTTGATTCAAAGAAATTAATAAAACACAAAAAAACACCATAAAATTAAAAAAAAAAAAAAAAAAAAAAAAAACCTTTTCTTTTTTTTTTTTTCGCTTACTGGGGTAGTCTTAACAAATTAAACAATTTCGCTGTTATTTGGACATTCTGATTTGAGTATTGCAATTAGGATATGTTCTTCTTGTTGCATTTATAAAAAATACTAATTCTAAGAATGGATTAAAGAAACCCAAAATCAATTCAGCATATAAAAGATGACTGATGCGACTTTTGGTTTCTCTTCAAATATCGGTAAGGAAAGTCTTCTTTTTTTGCCGACCGATATTTTACCGGTAGGGGTAATATCAGCCCGCGGATCGCTATCCGCTACGATTATCGGTTTTTGAACCTTAGAATTATGTCCGTTGTCTTAGTTTTCAGTGAAGTTTTCTTCAACGTGAAATTTCTTCCATTGGCTTGAAGAATGTCTTCCAGCTTATCGTAATGGACAAGCTAAAATAGTTAAATTTCGTGCATTAAGTTAAGGATGAAAAGAGATCTTGTTTCGCTATCTGGACCAGGTGATAATTGGATCTTTGAATGTTTACAATAGCTTCACAAGGCTTCTTAAAATTAATATCTATTCATGCCTGATTATCATTGAATTCTTGACCTGAAATTTGCAATTTCTCTTGTGAGCAAAGGTCAGAAAGTTACTATGGCTACATCGAAAAAACATGACGGCAAATCTAAATTTTCTATGTTTGTCTGGTCTATTCACCGTAATTTTCAACACATAATTCTTACTGTTTGAGTAAATATGGAATATTAAAGACAATTGGTTAAGCTAAGGTCATTACTGATTGAGATTTTTACATGAAAGCAACCACTACAATCCCATGTATTGAATGGAACATTCAAGCATTAAGGTAAACAAAAAAAACAAACAAACAAACAATGGTAAAAGGTAAAACAGTCGGATTGTTTTCACAAAATATTTTTAAGGAAAAAGTAAAACCTACGGTTATATGATTAAAAATGATAACATGTTTATTTTCTAAATGTGTCCATTTTCATATTTTCTTTTAGCATGAAAACGAAAAAACATGGTGATTCGCCAGAGGCGTAGCGGGCGGCCGGGCATTTGAAGTTTTGAAATCATTAAAATTCCAGTTCGGAGAAAACACATAAATGAATGGGGTGGTACTGAAGGCCTGCGGGGCACCCCGAAATGCCCCTGTATTAATATCCCCGGACCGGGATTCCGACCCGGACCGGACCGAACCGGGTCGGGGTTGCATTTTACCACATTATTCCCGGTCCGGTCCGGTCCAGGGATCATTTGAACGGGTCGGGTAGGGTCGGGCTATGTGGCTTCGGTCCGGGAAATTAATTTAAGACTGTTAAAAAATCAGAGCAACACTATGAAAATGATATCTGGGATTGGCCTGGGTCATTAGTTCTGCAAACATCACCGTCGCATTTTTTCCCGGCGACGTTCGTCCTTAAATAGACTTAGTATTAGCATTAATTGGGGAAACGGTTTTTGCTCCGCCCATTTCTCAAAATGGTTTGGGGGGGGGGTCTGAAATCATCTTTTCCACTACATGCACATGACAGCATAGTTACGAATCGGCGTACATTTAATGACTTCAGTATGGATTCTAAATCATTTTCCAGTTTAAAATCCAAAAGTGTTCGTTCATACACTAGATTCGCAGTTTTGTCATTTTCATTTTTTTTTAATACATATAGCATAACAAGGAAAACACTGCGCGCTTCCCCACTGATTCCAGGTATCCTAAATAATCGTGATAGGAACACTCATTCACCGAAGTGGGTTGGATACGCACACTGATTCTGCATGAATCCGTTACTTAATGGATCACCGTCGTACTGATCCCGATCCCGATTAACTCATACTGCCTAAAAATCAGTTTTATCTTATCGTAACATGGTGCGCTATTTGCTATGGCAAGCTATTAATCCTGAAAAGAAAAGCTAAAAAGTTTATTTTTAACATGTTTGAAAGTCATTTTTTTCTAATGTATTAAAGAAGGCCATCAAAATTTATAGTTTGGGATTTTCCGTTGTATGTAAAAGAGTTAGGCTCCCATATGCATTGACCACTCTCCGTTAGGTGTGATTAGATCATTGTTGCAACCCGGCGATGATTAACCATTTTTGGCTTTTCTTTCAAAGATTCATCTCACTGCCTTACTATGCCTGCGAATCATCTATGGGTAGGGGGGCATTTTGTACACAGTGTCACCCTCCTGACTGATCTCTTCACAGACCGGCTGAAGATGACGCTTGTGCCTGGAACACTTGTAATTGTCCCATCTAATATTGAAGAAAATGATGGAACCAGCGCCAACGTCGAACCGGGATGGGGGTGTAGGGCATGCAACCTAAACGGCAACAGCGAATTCCCCAAGTCGGACAAAAGTCGCATCGGATCTGTTCTGATTCTGATTGTGAATTTCAAAACATTGGTCTTTAATTTGGAAAGATAAAGCATGACCCATATCTAGGGGATTTTGGCTTTGCAAAATGGGCCCATGTCTGTTATTTTCCCCCTGCGAAAAACTAAACTCAATTGGGACTTCTATACTATAGGTGCGCCCTTCAGCACGCCGAACACTGAGTATTTTTAATTGTGTCTTATAAAAACAATAGGTGTAATGGGCGTAAATCCCCCCAATATTTTTATGAGGTGGGAGGGTTTTTCAATACGATCATCCCCTAGTTGAGGTCCCGTTTCATATGTTTTTGACCAAAAATAACTCATATTTTACCATTTTAAGCTTAAAATGGTAGATTTCTGCGCGCTTCGCACACATTTAACGATTCTAGACTTCTAAATGGCATAATTTTAGAGCGCTTCGCGCGCACATTCTTCTATTACTGGATCTTTTCGGCAAACCCGGACTCATTCATAAAAATTTTCATCAACCCCATCCCCCCAAGTCCAAAAGAAAGTTACGCAACTGATAAATAAGGTCATCCGTCTCATCACACTGTCGCATTCACTGATAAGTTTTCACATTTACAACAAGATTTTGTCAATTCTTATACTTCGTATTTCGGAAAAGTAAACTTTGACGCAAGATGGCAATGGCGCAAGTTTCCGTAATCAATTTTTGAACATACGTATACCACGTACGCGTAACAACAACGAGCAATTGAAATTTGAAAACAACTTCACAGTTCACATGGGCTCGCTCTATCTATTCTACCGGTGAATTGACGTGAGCATCCTGTCTGGTCTATAAAGAGGCGGTCCGGTCCATGAAATAAATTAGCCGGTCCGGTCCGGGCGGGGTTTGCCCTTAGAATATCGGTCGGGTCGGGGGCGGGGACGGTACACGGGTAGTCCGGGGTCGTGGTGAAAAAAATCTTTAGCCCCGCAGGGCTCTAGTGGTAACATTTTGTGACCCCACTTTGTCTGCTCCTAGTTTTAATTCAGCAGCCTTGACGAATAAAGTACAGGGGATACTGTCTTTCACTTCCGTCAAGGCTGCTGAATTCCAACTGGTAGCAGAAAAAGTGGTGTCACAAAATGTACAACACCCCATACAATCAGGGTCACACTAGTTTTTAAAAAGTGCTCTACTGGACGCAATTTGTTTCCCTGAGTTTGAAAAAGTGCGTCAACTTTGAATTATATGCGTGTCAAGGTTTGAGCAGTGTTGTACTACTTAAAGGTGCACAAGAGATTTCAAATAACAGGTGTCCCCTAAAATTTGTGAAAATTCCTGATTTTGGTCACTGGTGTACAAGCTTTCTATCCAAAAATGATCCCCATCTGAAAGGTTTTAAGCTGAAAAGTGTTTCTTTGGTACTATATTTGGAACACTAATTTCATATAGGAGCAAAATATGAATTCACCTATTGTTTCCTATTGAAATATAAGGCATATACAAATCAGTGTTTTTTTTTTTTAAGTTATGTCTGTACCCAAATAAGGTAAGGGATTCTATTAACTGTCTAATCTATCTGCAATACTACAATCACAGGGAAATATGAATGACATTGAAACTCTTGTTTGGCACCCTGTTCTACCTGTAACTATGTACAAAACAAGTCATAAAACAGCTTCAAGTTGCAAGTGCTCAAACGATTCGGCAATAGGTGCAGATAGTGGATGTACAAGTGACATTTCAAATCACGAAGAAGTTGCACCTGAGATGACCGATGAGTCACTCGAAAAGGGGACTCGACTAACTTGAAAGTAATCGGTGTGAGGGTCTGTAATAGCCACAAATTGTGCAAGACTAGTAGTACGTGGTGTTGACACTTTTACGATCAGAGGAAGTGTCGGCATGATAGAGAGACTAGCAGGAATCTAGAGCGGGGTAAAAAAGGTGAGCACCCACTTGGTACAAGGAGACAAGGAAGAGATGTCACCAAGTGCGGTGCAAGTGACTACCACTGGAGTCACTTACAAAGAAGTGAGCATCACGCTCTATACTGATCAGGAGTGCGGGTAGGATAATAATCTAACTAAAGCTCTCTGGCATCGATGTGGAACAAACAAGAGACACGATGACTGCATGGGTGTGGAAGAAAAGACACAGTGCATGTTAAAGTCATCACACTGCAAGATGTTCATAGTGTACGTTGTGGAGAGGGGTACTGTGTAGAGCTCACAGCAGTTTAATTAGTAGTGAAAGGGAAAGGAATTCACAGATGTCAAGTATGAAAATCCAACAGACAACTTAAAGAGTACAAATACGGGCAGGATAGTAGATACAAAAAATGGTCTAACAAATCAGAAGGCGAGATAGAACAAATCAACGGATGTTACATACAACTTCGCAAAAGATAATAACTCAATGGTTTAAAATAATTCCCAGGTGCCGAACAGACCAGGGCTTTAACCCCGACATGAGCAATTTTTTTTTTTTCATTTAAAACTAGTCCTAGACTGGAGAGTAACTGGGCATCACGAACAGTCACATTCGGTAACAAATTGAACCTAAGTCGGCAGCTCATAGTCAAATTACTTAAAACTATTGGGGAGTGCTATTTATAATGGCGATTCACGATGCTTGATAACTATCTATCAACGTGTGTCCATGAGTAATGGTTCTTACTTGTAATCGGGCGACGCTTTCCCCGGCACTTTCATTTCTTTGGAACAGGTGCGTGCATATTTACACATCAATTTGCACGGGGTACCGTCTATCGTTTCTTCTCCTGTCGAAAATATTATCTAAATTCTACTTCCATAATGTTTGTAGACCCCTCAACTTCTTTCGCCCCAGCGCCTCGTAGCTTCAAACTTGGCTCAATCAAACAAAACCACGTGCGTTAACAGTGCGAAGGCTTTCAAATTTCGACGTTTACTTCATGCATTTTTACAACATAGGCCCCGTGTTTCATTTTTTGTACCCTTCCATTCAGTATTTCCATTGGAGTTCCGATACAGTTGTGGAGTTAATACCCCGCTGATTTATCTTGCTCCCGGCACCGATTTACCATCCTTACACTGCGCTAAATTGCGTGTCTGGTAAAGCAAGTGTTTCCGTGAATCATTTTCATATACATAATTGCCAAAGGAGTATTGCTGGTTGCCGGCCTCCAACACGAAGTATAAAACTCGCACAGCCGCTTTTCACAACGATGCGGCTGATAAATTCCCACTCGGACTCACAGCATTTTAGATGCTCGCGACTGCACGCGATCGCGCGCGCGCGCCTCAAAGACATGTCTGCTTTGGTACAGTGAGAGAGGTTAGTGAACATAAATAAAAACGTAAATACAGCAATTTTAAACCTATATTTAGTTTCACAGATTTGCTACATTAATTTATATAGTAATCAGATAATGATTTTGTTTGAGTGAAAATGATACAATATGTGACCATGTGCCAGAGCAAACTCTGTGATTTTGTGATATTTTTAAGTGGCTATATATTTTTGCGTCCACAATAATACCGCAACTTTTACGCTATCTCGACCAAAGTGCTCCCACCTTTGGAAAAGTGGTCCTAGACGCAAAAACCACCCTAATGTTGAACCCTGCCATAAATATAACGACAAGGTTTGTGAAGCCTATGTTGTTTGTTTTGATCCGGGGGCACTTCCATCTTGACGCGCATGTTAATGCTAACCCCCTTTTCACATCGCTGTCACCCAAGGACCATTTGAAATTCATCCAAACACCCCACATATTTTTTTTTTATTTTGCCAACTCTCACACCCCAAAAACCCCCATTTTGGGGAATATTTCACCTCACAGACAAGCCTAATTTTGGGGAAAATTTTTGTTGCACATTTCCATTAAAAGACCCCTTTGGGAAATTTTGCAAATGTGACACTTGAAAAAACAGAAAAAACCCCTTATTTGGGGCATTTCTGGCTGTCTCTCAAACCAAAGCCCCAATTTGTTGAGGCCATCTGTCACCCTGGTTCCGCAGCGCCTTGCAACCCATATCCATTTCATATATCCCCCCCCCCCGGAGTTTAAGTTACTAAAGTATAGTTTCTCTTTGAATAGTAACGACCGCTCTAAATTTGATGAAGTTGTTGAGTCTTTTGCTGCACATGCTGCCGTTGCAATTGAAGTACAAACTTGGTCAGGCGATCACAAAATTTTGTCGGCTTTTCTCAACCACCGCCCCCTGCACTACAAGAAATGCGTAAAGTAAGTGCAATGTCCTTGTGCGCATTGAATTTTTTTTTTTTTTTCGATGAGGGGAAGGCCACGCCCGGAGATCCTCCATTTGGTAAGCGAGCAGTATTCCTTAGTACCCATCATGGGGGGGACAATTTGAATTGTTTTCCCCCACCCAAAAAACGGGGGGGACATTCCCCCTTCTTCCCCACCGAATTGACGCCCATGCATGGTTACTTAGTTAAGTGCCGACATCAGTGAAATAGTTTCCTCCTATGTCACCAGTGTTCATGGGGGGCATAACCAGACCTGACCCCTCTGCTGGGCCTGGGGGGGGGCAAGGCTCAAGAGACTTTCCTTTCCCGATTTCAGTAACCACTTGGGGATGATCATGGTAGCGAACTTCTGTGTCCCGTGAGGCCTAATGCCGTTTGGGGTCCAGGGGCCCACCTTAGGGCTACCTTGTGGGTCACAGGGAGGGGGATATGCCCATTTGGAGTCCAGGGTGTCGAGCCCCCAGAAGCTCCTGGGTTTTGCCATCAGACTTAGAAGGTAAAAAAACTAGTGTTTTAGAGCACAAATTATTGAAATTTCAAGGCTCAAGAGGTTTCCCAATTCCAGTACCAGCTTGGGCCTGTTGGGGGATGATTAATGTGCGAGCGTCTTGCCGCGAAAGCCTACACGGGTGGGGTCCATCATTCATGGGCCCGCCTTAGGGCCCCTGGTGGGGTCCAGGGGGAAGAGCCCCCAGAAGCTCCTGGGATTTGCCATCTTCTAAGGTAAAATAGTAGTGTTTCAGAGCACAAATTTTACAATAAATTTGTTTGACGCTACAGAACAACAAATCTCTCCTTTTTTTAATTCTCTTTCATATAATCCTTTCTCCTTCCCTTTTTCTTTCTTTTTTCTTCTTCTCTCTTTCCTTTCTCTTCCCTCTTTTTCTCTTTCCCTTTTTCTCAGTGTTCGAAATACCATGTGCACACATGCACAAATGCATGCACATTTTGGCTGTGCATGCAAGCTTTCACTATTTACCTGCACATGTGTATGTAAATTGTTTGTCATGAAATTTATGTTGTAAATTTTTAAACATAATTTCAAGAACACTCACCCTTACTAAGTGGTTAAATTGTCGTACTTATGATCTCATTGTTATTTTCGTTACCAGGAAATTTGCACTGTGCATGTAACAATTATTTTGTGCATGTAACTGTTAGAATTACATGCACATGTGCATGGACTTTTTCATTTGTATTTTGAACACTGCTTTCTTTTCCCTCTTTTTTTTTCCCCTTCCCTCTTTCCCCCTTTTTCTTTCTCTTTTTCTCTTCTTCCTCCCTTTTTTCCCTTCCCATTTTTTTGCTCCCTTCCCGATTTTTTTGTGTCCTGGGTGGGGTGGGGGGGGCAGCTTTCCCCCAGCCCCCACTAGTTACGCCACTGGCAGTGTTATATCTGGTTGGGGGAGGGGGGACTTTACAGTCTCAGACTGTTTGTCCGGAGAAGATGAGAAAGAAGGAGATTATTCTACTGCAACTTCAAGTTCAAAAGATAATCTGTTCAACCGCTTATTCATCTAGTACAGTAGTAGTATAGCATATGGGGGTATGAGGACAGACCCACCTCACAAAACACCTAAATTAGCAGATTTTAACCAATTTCTTGCCCCCAAAAAAACCAGATCCTCCAAACTCAATTTCGCAAACCAATCTGACATTTCAGCTAAATTACAGCCTAGTGATGCTAGTCATAATAAACACTGAATTGCTTAAGGGTAATACCACCAGATTAAAGTGCAATACAGTTATTATCCTACCTGCTACAGGGCTGGGGAGAAAACAAAAATGTGGTAGCTATGAAAAATTGTCCCACTTTCATCCTTGTGTGTTACAACAAATTAAATTAACAACAACTTTATCTATGGGTCTAAATCTCTCGACAGGTCTGTATGATTCAACATACCCTGGAGGTTGCCCATTGCAATCTCTTGCCCCTTCAGAATGCCTTTTTTTCTGCTTCAGCACAAATTTCTTTATCTCTCTCGGTAGGTAACTCTTTGCGTATCCTTTTATGAATTTGTGATTTATGGTCTCGATAACTTTCTATTTCCCGAATAATAACCCCAAATTCCTCATCGCTTATT
>JAMKCH010022203.1:0-68262 GCA_023653785.1 Ophioderma brevispina
CAAATCCTGACACACCCAAAGCCAGTAACCAATGACTTTGTTGATACGAGCAAACAAAAAATCTTGGTAAGACCAGTATTCACAGACACACATCACATTGTTCAAATGTTACATATATAACTCTAACTTCTCTAGACAATCTTGTATCGCGACGCGTAACAAAACGCTCGCGAATATTTAAAAAACAGTTTCATTCAGTTTCATAGTCACGCTTGTTAGGGTTTCAAACCTTTATCTTCAGTAAGAGTTGTCTTCCAAATTGGTGACTATAAGTGTACACGCAGTAGACACACGGCTGTAAACTCTTCTTGATTCGATCAGACTGACATCGTTGACCTAAAAACAGTAAACACGTGCCCTCGTTGACGGTTTGTCGTCAACCCAGAAATTACACCTTTCCTGCTGTTGACAAACAAAAATTTACACCCAAAATATGGATAGCACATGACCATACGCATCATCTGACAGACCCGTCTTAAATTTTAACACCTAAAAGCTTCATGACTCAAAGGATAATCATGTAATGTTTTCGACTTCCAAACATTCATATAAATGTTTCTTTGATCAGTTTTCTTTATCATTGCTTACTTCAACCAAATACTCTTGTAAAAGATTATCGACCCTTATGAATTTTTGAGTCATTACGGTTTGTGTAGACTTGATTCCAGTCTCATAATTTGGGCACCTCATTAATTGCATATCACATACCAAACTGCCAATTTCTATAATATCCATTTATAGCCATTTATATTCCATCAATTCAATTTACTATTAATAGAATATGGTGAATATTTTACTACAACTAGACAATTCATTTATTCACCACGAGCCACACTTGCATCAATTACCTTATGGACGCAGGTATGTAATGTTCCATATTTACAGAATTTTGACCAGTATTCTCTTACAATTACAAAACAGCACGTGTTTTCATCGGCATTGACTAGTTTGGAGATTCCGGGCGGTGCACAAAAACCCGAGCACCAGTACAGCCGTATCACGCCCAAATATCCCACTGTCAACAAACAGCGGTTTGCAACTAACAGTTACGCACATTACGCAAAGAAATCGCTGGCCTGAAATGCTTGGCACTGTATTTAAAGCTACCAGTAGCGAATTTTTTTAGCAATAAATTGGGTAAAGCTGACTGTAAACTTCTCCCTAATTTTCCATTGCGGAACCTACCTAGGTCAATTAAACGAACCTAATTGGAGATCATCAACACTCCACGTCCATCACAGATGACCATCTCAATACTAGTGCCCACTCTCGTACGTCCACTGACCTCTCACAAAAGCATACTCACTCATGCCATAATATTTTCAGTGGTCTCACACACCATATAAACACTATTCAAAACTTGTGACACAGTTTTCCGCGCTAGAAAGTTTTGTGCTCTTGAGGGAGGAAATAAATATATTATACTTTTCCTGACATAATTAATCGTATTTATTATGCCCCTTAACTCGTTGAAGATTTTGCTAAGAATGGCATTAACAACCCTTAATTATTTCGATCATTTTGCACACTCAATAGATGTTATCTAGTGATATTCAAATAGAGCTGTGTTCTCATTGGGATCAGCTCATTTTAGTCATTGTGAGGTTATTTATTCAGTGAAAGGGGTTGTGGTTTTGAGTTCCACACCAATTTACTCGTCCATATCTTTATTTCTTTACACTAGTGGGTCCTTATCTACCCATCAAGGACTATTTGTCGTCATTTTTTTGTTTCTAAGCCTTGACGGACATGTGATCTCTTTATTTAGACATCAACAATGTGTGGAATAAATTATTACACAACTGTACCAATAAATACAGGAAAAATAATTACTTTTACTTAAAGGTGCATTCCGCGATCCTAGCACATTACTTTTTGTTTTATTTATGTACAAGATATCCTCATGAAAAGTTATGTCCAAAATTCCAGTTGCTTGCGACGGTGCGTTTGATTTATGAGCGAAGGTTCAAAACACGCTGCTCCATAGACACTGTTTTAATTTCGTTTACGGACAGAAACTAAAATTTCTTTCTTCTTCTTAAGTAGATCGAATTTTCACGTAAGATTTGGCACAATACTATACTCATGTCAACAGGTTTCAGATGATATAAAAATCTTACTTGTTTGAGGTAAGGTCGGGGGGACGAGGCTGTGGATCACGAAAATGCCCCTTTAAGTAATGGTACGTATTCACGCCGTGTGTTTTGTGTGTATGGACAACTCCATACATACGAATACCTTAAAATAAACATTTCACTTTAATTTTTAATTGAAATGACTCGGGAATCTCCCTTTTGTTGTTTTAATGTTTGTAGTTGTGTTTGGTGCTGCTGTTATTATTGTTGTCATCATTATTTTCCGTCATCCTGTGGTAAATTATTATTACCTTCCATAATGGCCTTATTCACTATTCTCTCACACTTCTTAACATGATTATGAATTCAAATTTAATAACGAGTTGACTAAGGAGTTTGAATAATATAAAAAGATTTTATCGCTACTCGCTAGTATAAGAAGTAAACGTTTTCTATACCACCCCACCGAGGAGAAAATTCTAACAACCCACATATGGCACTAAAATCATTATATAATTTCGTCGATATGACCGGCTATATAATCGATATTGTATGACCCTCCACCAATTGACGTCTCAGTTTCTTGCAAACAGCTCGCATAATCCTAAAATAGTCACATCTTTCACAAAACTGCATTTACTAAAAGCTCTGCTTTGCTTTCTCTTAACTACATGAAGCCTTTGGTGGTCGATGGCAAAATACATTGAATTAAGTCACTGAAAGATTCCTTTTTGGTTCAATTGACTAATGACGTATGTCATCTGCCCACAACACACGTTAGCAGTTGTTAACAAATGGATAAACCTATCACCTTTTATTAACACAAACAATACGTGTATTGAATTCTGTCACCCATTATGCTATTACACTTTCAGTGGATTTTTTGTTTTACTTTGGGTGTTGGTCAATAAAGTGAAAAACAAATAAAAGCTAAAAGAAAATCATGGGATTGAAATACCATTTCATTACTATTGTGCAGCAAAGATCATTATGAAACATAATTAAAAAAAATAGTTGAAAAATCGTTCGATTCGTTTTTGTTGAAGAGATAATGGCAATTTTTGGTCAGATACAATTTCTTAAAAAGAAAACCTTGTAAAGGTGGTTGTTCCGATTTTGTGTATTGTTTTCTCTACTTGTCTGATTAACCGTGGGAACCAAACTTGCGTTTTGGATGGTAGGCGGCAATAATGCATGTTGCAACCCTATTCAAATACTGTGCTAAGAAAAGTGGTTAACCACTAAACGGCGGACCCGTTTTGTTTTATATCTTTGGAATAAAATGGATCGAGGGCTCAATTTCAGGACGACAATGATAACATTACGGCCTTTCATCTGATATCAAAATCGATTTCTTACTTCCGGGTAAATCAGGGGGGTCCCCAAGACTATCGGAAACACGCCCCTTTAACAGATTAAAATTTGAAAAAAGAAGTCGGTGACCCATTTTTATTCTTAGATTTATTTTCTACAACACCAATGAAAATATCATAATCGTAAAATTAATGAATCGTTCCATTATTCATAACTCTAAGTTTGAATCAAGTCTGTTAACATTATCAATTCCTTCCTGGTCCGTAATGATTTTAAACTCGCAATTGTACGGTGATGCTGTTTGCCATCCATGCGTTTTTGTCTTACGTCCACGAGCTTACTACGACCAATTTACTCTTCTGGATAGGAAAATGTGTTCAATTTATTAGAAATGGGGTTGGGCATATTCCTAAACGTGGTGCTAATATAGCACTTGTCCATATGAAATGTCTTGATATTCACAAGTTTCGGATATTTATCCATTTTCTCATTGTTTAGCGTATAGTAGAACCCTGTGTTTGGGCGACTCAACTACCAACAAGGCACTGGAGTTAAAAGCTCCCAAAGAGAATCAGCTTGGAGTAGAAGCTTCCACAATGTGTTTGCGGACCATGTCCACTGCACATCTTTAGGATCCGACCACCAATTGTTCTGGAAAATAACCAAAACCAAATAAAGAAAACCTATAAGAAAGATTCTTGTGACGATTGGGAAGTCGGTAGTGGAGCCGCTCATTACACAGGGTGACAAAGCAAAATTACTTCTTGAAACTGAGAATCACGATGGAAATCTGTTATGTATGGTCTTCCTGAGGGTGTTCTTAAGTTTTTGCAATTAACGCTGCAAAATCGACACCTCCCCACATTTGCTAATCTTTACAAATGGGGGAACGTTTAAGTAGCAACTTCCCTCTGTTCCAAAAAGGGTACTCTTTCTTGCACAGTCTCAATAACTGTAACCAGATGCTTGACCGTTACCGTTTGGCGGCATAATAACATCATACGCATTTGATCACTGTTTTTGAAATTGCAGCAAAGTTTTTAAACAAGGGGCTTGATCACGCTGATGATAATGGACCCCTCATTGGAGGGGGACAGTTCCTCCTGATATCATTCCGACTACTCACAAACCAGATTTACTTTTCCCCCGCTCAAAAAAAATATTTTATTTGATCTTACAGTACCATTTGAGACAAATGTTGATAAAGCTAACTTAAGACCGACAGATATGCTGCCCTAGTTGGAGACATCTCGGACGCTGGTTATAAGTGTACCCTGGTCCCCTTTGAAATAGGATCAAGGGGTCTTATCACAAAAACTAATAAGACGCGTCTAAGAGGTTTCCTCCGTACCTTAAAGTCCAACGTTAAATATACAGCTCTCAAAAACAGTATCTCAAAAAAAAAAAACCTTGGCTTCTTCTTTTTCAATTTTCCAAGCAAGACACGAGCGTGAATGGAACGTTACTGCCCCTATTTAGGCCTATTGGCAGCATGCCTGTCATGATTGGTTCCCCGGCTGTTTGGCTTTTAAAAAAAAGTATATAATTTTTAATGATAACTTGTATTTTTTTATTCTAAATTTTACTGTATTATTACCCTGCCTGGTGGTCAGTATAGGCCCCAGTTGTCTTGGTTTAGATGTTTACACTTTCTTTATTTTTAATATGTATTATATTGACTGAATAAAGATGATTTAAAAAAAATAAAAAAAATAAAAAAATCGTTCGCTCTCTGGCTATGGCCCAGTCTGCAAAAGTTAAACGATATAACACCGACAGTTGGTTTTCTTTGAAAACCGAGTACTTTACCTATCAATAGCCGAGTAAAAAGGACCAGTCAAATTTGACGGAGTGATAACGCTTTTACCGTTGCACAGACAATATTTTATAAAACAGTATACAACTCTCACGCGATTAAGCTGTGCGAAAGGTTTTTGCGTTGCACCACTATTGCACCGGTGGGTGAGTGAATGGGCGTTAAACATAATTTGAGTTGCGTTGTTTGCTTCACATGCAATATTTAAAACTTTCAGTCCATTGCTGAAATTGATCGAAAACCTATTCCGCCCTATTAAACAATATTTTAAAAAGCCATATGACTGAAAAGATTCGGAATTTCTTTTGCTTTGTTATTTGGAATTTCTTTTACTATTTGGTGTCACATGTTATGTCTGACATACACAATTCTACCATGTCTTCACTGCTCCTGCTGGGGTCGGATACTATTTTGCTGTTTTGGTAGTCTATGCTTGAAAGGTGAAAATCATAATGTATGCCTTAGTGTACAAAAAAGTACATAGAGATTATTATAAACATAACGCGTGACCCCAAAAAGCCACATTTCGGATTGGAGTTTGATTTGTTTTGTTTCTTCAAATAGGACAAATAATATAATACGATTTCGGCCGTTACGATGCATCAAATATATTATCTAATATGCTTCTCACGTTGGCGCAAAGGCACCGAAATACGAGCCCCATACGCGCTTGTTATTTATTCTCTGAAGACTTTATGGTCTAAGTTCGTGAAAATGACTATTGAGTCATTCCATGTGTAATATCACAATTTGTAGAGCGCTTTTTATGTAATCTCGTTTGAGACAGAAAAAATTATAATTATTTTTAAAACAATTACCAAAAGTGAAATGGTAAACATTAATTTCATTGGATGATTATTTTAGATAGCCCGATCCTCGAGGCTATTAAATACCTTTCTAATGTCAGTATTACATGTATCTCTGTGTTGTATGGACTGGTAATACTTCGACTTGCGAGGGTAAATAATGGTGTTTTATGTAATAAACTCTTAATACTGTATGATATTTGCCATCATCTAGGGAACGCTTGTTTGTTTACTCAAAGGGACACAATGGCATGAACAAATATTAATATTCAGACATAATGAAATTATTTAAAATAATTTGGGTGTTTACATTTGTAAAAAAGGGTAAAGTAACTAATATTATTTTCCTTGTAAGCTTCACCTCTCAACCAAGGATGCTGACTGCCAGCATTTATCAAACTTGAAAAGCATGCAGTCATCAGCTCACAGACCATTGCTATTGTATTATGCTAATTCCGGTGTGAAAGCAGATAGTCGGGCAGGAGCCACAGTCTTGGGCTCCATAGACGATAACGGAATAAAGCATGAAACTAATGTTGCGTAAAGAGTTAACTGAATCGATTGCCCTATTGTTCACCATTGTTCCCGGACTATGAGTACGCCGGACTATAATTACTTCTTCACCGGTTTATCTATCTTTCACTTGTCAGATCAATATCTTACTACAAGAACGATGTACGATGTATGAATCCCGGTCTGAATGCTTTTGAATTGTGTCACAAAACATGCTAGATACACTTTAAATTCTGGCAGAGCGATGTCAACACTTTGATTTTCCGTGGCAGGAATTGCCGCGAACTGCCACAAACTCTTGCTGTTTTTAATGTTTTTACAGAAGGTAAAATCCAAATTGTTTTCAAATTTGTGGAAGTGATTTCAGTAAGGGTCTATTTCATTTTGTCTGAATTCGTTTTCATGCCATTGTGTACTTTTAATATCTGGTGATAAGTACACCCAAGGGGTCCGTTTATATGTTTTCCCCTTAATATAATAGCAACATAAGAACGTGAACGCAACATACTCACGCAACTTTATAATAAACACGCAATGTTGGGTATGTTCATTATGATCAAGCTGCGTGACTTCCGTGATTACCAGTTACTTGTAGTTGAGCGTTATTAGAACACTGTCCCCTTTTAAATCAGGTCGATGAAAGAAATGACCTATTTAATATTGAGGAACTATTCTGATGAGCTCGATGAGAGAAATGTCCTAACATGATTTGAGCATTCTCGCCACGCCGATACCCACTGGGTCAGTTTTCAAAGCATAAAATAATTAACAGCTCGCTGTGGGCTGCAGTGATGTTGCTTCTGCAAATTGTTGAGAAACATTGAACGTACACTCTCACAGGAACTCATACATTATTTATACATACATACCCACATACGCACATCATACATACATACATACATCCCTACATACATACATCCGCACTACATACATACCTACCACCTACATACTACATCGCAACATACATACATTACATACCATCCATACCTACATACTTCTATTCATTGATTTTCTTTTTGTGAGGTTTTGTTTGTGAGTGACACATATTTAATAAGGGGGGTTTTTTTTTGCTCTCTTGAGTGTAGTATTTATTTTGTTCTTGGGCAAAGCGGCTAATTTATTAGACTCTATGCGTTCATATTCCCATGATTTTTACATGATGCCGAGGTTGGTGGCAACTCCACATGTTCCAAATTATCAGTCTACCATCTCTGATGCTCTTTTGATAACACGAGTACATCACACCAGTCATTTATTTTTCTTTTAATTTGTTCATGTTGACATTTACTGCTGCAGTCGATTCTGGAATCGAAAAGTTATACCTGAAGTTTCCTATAATCTTAAATTTTGTCTTTAGTAGAATTATAATAGCAATTTTTTAACATTTTTCCTTGTCGGCACGTGCCGTTTGTCATTAATTTATTATCAGATTAATAATGTCATTTATTGTCACATCAGGAAGCCGTTGCGATTGACAACTTGCAGATCACGAAAAGGTGTCAGATCGAGTCATGGCGTGGCGAACTTTAATAAGAAACGCACCCAGCTGAATCCCCTGGAGTTATTTAGTTAAATCACATACAATGTGAAATGGTGCAATCAAACTACTCCTATCCAGACAATCTGCTTATGGCTTCTTTTGGATGATTCTTGTGCAAAAGTTTTACAAATTTAGTCTTAACCTTTAATTTTGTCTCTACACGCTATTACAGAAACAAAGAAGCCAACTGCGCCAACTCAAAATATCTCTCAGAAGCGTTAAACATACTCTGCGCAATGTTGAGTAAAAAAGGCAAGAGTCTGATATGTTGAGTGAAAATTTGCTGAAAAGTGAGTAAACTATGGATATTTGTGTGCATGCAGTTGTGTAAAGTTTTACTCAGCTTTGAGTAAAATAATTCACAGGTTCGTAACATTTAATTTGTTGTGCAGTGGATAGACCAAGTGTGTGGAACTGTTATTACTCTTTAAAATCATACTTTTTACGTGTTTGCGCGCAATTTGAACATATTAACGAATATACTGTGTCGTTATTTTTTAAGTGCAGTCTAAAGCGCTTGATTTCTGGTCGAAAAGTCGTAATGTAGTAAAACTCTCCGCAAACACTACTGTCAAAATCAGGGACGGTAAAAGGATTAGTGGGTGTGGAACCCGGTGGGGATCGTTTGAATGAGGGTGGGGTCTGGAAGGGCAGACACAATCACGAGTTAATTTGACGTTTTTGGTGCAATTGTTTGCCTTCCCTTCCCTACCACATCCCATCCTTCACTCTCTTTCACTCTTTTCCTTCATCCTTTTCTTATTTTCATTTCCATAGCTGGAGCGGAATTTCCTAGTCGGAGCTGTCTGAAAAGCTACCCTTTCCCCCGCCTTTTCGCTTCCCACTCCCAGTCTCTTACTCTACTACTCAAATTGGAACTCGTGTTTTCCTGCAGAAACACCAGGCACCGAATATTCTCTGCAATACTTTGAATTCATTGAAAGCTTCCCATCTTGTTGTTTGATGTCTAAGTTGAATGTCCTGCCCTTAACATGAGTTGCTTAGGGCATTCATGGCAATCATCCACTTGGGAAATGTTATTACGATAAAAGTGTAGTTCTCAGGGGCTGATAATTTTTAACCACCTGATTATTAGCTAGATCATGGAGACGACGAATAGTACTGTGAAAACAAATGGTATCACGACAGAACTTGGAGCCTCAGAAATAGAAGAGCCCCGTCATAGTGTTTGTCATGGCGTAGGAAAGTAGTTTGAACTAATTGATGACATTTTAGCTATCTGCCCAGTTCACGTCAGCATTAAAGGGATTATGTAAGACTTTTACGGATTAAGATTTTTTATTGTATTTGTATGAGGTATTGAGTGGTCACGTTAGGGATAAAAATGTATGAGTTATTGTAGTCAATAATACAAATCACATTCTTTGCGCTCAAATAACCAACATAGAAAGCAATTTATGTAATTTATGTCATGCTTTAAACAACATACATACTCTCAAATTTCTTAGATTAAAGTGGAGGATAAATCTGAATTTTTACTAACATGTTAATCTATTAGATTTATATTTCAATGTATTTTGATACAAATCTAAACTTGGATTTGTCCAATTAGATGCGCTGACTAAAAACGTCATTGACGCCGAGATGATTCTGAAATCGGCCAGATCTAAACGATTGAAGCTCACAACACAAAACAACTTGCAAATTACACATATCATCTCATATTTGTTTTGTCAGCCTAGTTCTGCATTTTTTCACCCGATTTTTCCAAAATCTCTTAGAAAGCGCCCACAAGGAGAACGCGCGCGACCAAAATCTGGAGAAAGCGCTTTAAAAACATTTTTGGGAGTATATTATTTTCTGCCAAAATAGAGAGACGCTAAATTAATAACAGAAATGAATTTCAAGGGATACTTCTGCAATTATTATTTTGTAAGCTTTACGATGATACGAAATTCACGATACGTTAGCAAAGATTCATTTAAGAATAGTAAGTAATATTACAGCTGCTTGAAATTTTGATAAAATTCTGACCATTTTGAACACACTAAAAGGTGAACAGTAAGCATGAATAAAAATCAGGACCAGTTCTAGAATTAAGTCCAAAATATGTTAATCAAAAAGAAACAATTATATAAAGCACCTTTGACAAAGGAGGAATCTACCACATCAGCAAAAATTAGATCAGACTTTCGTCGGTGATGTATGTAACTAGAACATTCATGTGAGCATGCGTATATTTTCTTTAGAAACTAGGTTCAGTACGGGCCTCTTCACGGAGGTAAATTGTGTTGAATGGGCTTTTGTTTGTCCTCTAAATCATCTAAGTATGAGACGATTACAATACATGCACCTGGTTCACAAGAATATTTGAAATATTTTGCAGGTGATTCTTTTGTATTCTTTGCATGCTTGTATTGTTCTGAAGGAAAAGTCTGTTTTGGGGAAATACAAGGAATACAAAGGTCACGTATTGATCCTTTACGTCCCTAGAGAAAAACCTGACGACCACCGCAAAAAAAGGAGATAGCGTTGTCTTGTTAACTCTGGGAGCAATTTCCCCTTAAATACAAGGCAGGGGTCCGCTCCGTGATTTTTTAAAAGTGGTAAAAATGGCATTTAGTGATTTAAGGGATATACAAGGAGTATAAATGTCAGGTATTGGGAAGTCAAATACACTGATCATGCATTTGGATTCTGCGCGTTTCAAGACAAGCGATTTTTTTTTAAAGCCACTATCAGCGATTTTTGTTCAAAATGTAAACAAATGGTGCCCCCTATTTTTCATCGAAGTCCATTTTTGCACTGTTGTACTGGAAATTGTTGTATTAAAGACCTCTTGAAGTGGCTATGGGTAACGCGTTGTATTTGTCAAGCAGTGACAATTTTTATGCTTTGTTTACTAATAAAAGTCGGGATCCGACTTTTTTAGGTCTAGAAACAGTCGTAAATGGCATCTTCAAGACCGCTTTAAAAACTTTGGTGTCTGTTTTTCACAAAGAATTGTAATTTAAGTTGTTGATATGACCTAACACTAGCAATTTAGAGACAAAATGGGCATTTTGAATTTGGAAAAAAATGACTGATAGTGGCTTTCAGTTAGATGATGGCGAAGTCTACGTCTTATTTATTTACAATTCAAACATTTGCAATGTTAAAACTTTGATCCATTTTTTATTCAAAGAACTAGAACGTTGACCCAGTTCAAATAAAAACATGCATAATTTAATGTTATGGATAAGCATGCCAGTCTCATTTTTGCCACCTCTTAAATATGTATGGCTATATCACAACTACTCTCTAAATAAAAGAGTAAAAGTTTCGCTCCCCAAAATATATTGGAAAATTTCCGCAAAAGAATGAAATTTCACTATGTTAAAATTGTCTACATTGATCGCTTTTTCAAAATACACGAAGATATTTTGTTTTCGCTTTTAGGGTATTTCTGTAAACAATTATCAAGTAAAAATTGATTGTCTAATTGATATTAATTCACTCTATATGATGCAATATATGAACACCTGGAAATCTTTCAGTGTGCTTTTATAATAATAAGAATGATTGCTGCCGGCAATCCTCAGCCTGAGTTACTGAGCGAAATTTCAAACTTTGGAGTGAAATTTCACTCTTTTGGAGTGTTATTCACTCTTTGTTTGTAGTAGATTTTACGAATTTCATTCTTTTCGGCGAGTACAATTTTCTTTCTTTTTTTATTTCAGAGTAACAAATCACGATTTTGCAATTTTACAGGGAAAAATGGCAAGCATTGTCCAAAATAAGCAGTTTTTGAAATTCAATATTTGCTTTAAAAATACGTCTAAATAAGACCAATAAAATAACCCTACGTTTTCTGAACGTTTCATCAGCTTTCAGCTGATTTCATCAGCAGTGTTGACATGTGTTACTGTCTTGTACTGACGGACAAATTGTCAAGATTTTTTTGGAAATCATTCCATACATTTTCCAAATGTAATTGTACTACTGTTTCCTTTCTTTTTCATTGTGGATAACCCTTTGTAGATATGTTAAGCCACAATCTGAGGTTTGTTCAGGAATTATAAAAAACATATGAAACCATTCCGTAAATTCTTAAAATTTAGAATTTAGAGCCTCCCCGCCGAAACTAAGACTATTTCATTTTATTTAACATGTATATACGTCAAAGATCCAGTTATTCACCCTTTTTTATTTAATGTATGGCCTCATTTTTGGAGGGTTCCCAAAATGCCGCGTGTACATAATACATACATAACTACACATAACTAATCTCACTTGAAATCTGTTCTTCAATATTCAAATCAATAGAATCCCCTACAAAGGCAAATCGCAGGGTCTTTATTTAACTGGTCTTTATTTTATTGATTATCGATACATTAGCTTATACTTTGGAACTTGCTTCGACCTTGAATAAGTCTTTACAGAATAAAATTTATTTTTAAAACTTAAGGAATTTATTGATGAAGTATACAAAACAATATTGCCTTTGAGGAATTGCATGTTTAATAACCAATTACAATGTTTAGTGTTGTGAAGCAGCAATGTTGCCTAGCACAAAGTTCTCTATTTCGAAACTGTTTTAACTGACGCCTGAGGGAATTAATCATATTTATTATGCCCCTTAACGCGTTGGAAGATTTGCTAAGAATTGCATTAACACCCCTAAATATTTTTAATCATTTTGCACTCGCCACCACAACAAACTATTTTATCTATTGATATTCAATAGAACTGTCTTCTCATTGGGATCAGCTTTTTTTAGTCATTTGAGGGTATTTCATTTATTTGTGTTTTGACATTTTAAAAGTATTGATATTGAGTGGAAGGGTAGGTTGTAGGTTAGTCACGCGTCAATTTATTTACTCTTCCATATCTTTATTTCTTTAATTAGAGGTCTTATCTATCTCATCAATATACTATTTGTCGCCATTTATTTTGTTTCTAAGCATGTGACTTTATCAAATACGGACATGTTGATCTATTTATTTAGACATCAACAATGTGTGGAATAAATGAAAATGTACTACGCTGTACCAATAAATAAATAAATACAGGAAAAATAATTACTTAAATAATGGTACGATATTCACGCCTGTGTTTGTGTGTATGGAAAACAATAACAATACGATACCTTCTAATAATCATTTCACTTTAATTTTAATTAAATGAGGCGGGAATCTCTCTTTTGTTGTTGTTGTTAATGTTGTTGTTATGTTGCAGCTGCTGTTGCTGTTATTGTTATTAGTTATTGTAGTTGTTGTTGTCGTTGTTGTTGTTGTTATTGTTGTCATCATTATTTTCCGTCATCTCTGTGGTATAATGATTATTACCAGTGGCGTACCGACCGGGGGCTCGAAAAAGCGGGACGATGTGGACCAAAATATGTATTTTCATCCCTTTTCTTCGGCGAATTTTGACCAATTTCAGCGTAAATTTGGGCTAAATTAATGTAAATTTGAAAATATCGTCAAGTTCAGACTTAATTGGAGCAAATCACCGGGACGACTTACGGAGTTTATCCCCTCTGGCATGTCTGGTGGGACGACTTTGAACTTCCCCCTCTGACGGGACGACTTGGTCTTTTTGCCCCCTTTTTTCTTGGATCAATTGCCTCGGAACGCCACTGATTATTACCTCTCCATATTGGCCTTACTTCACCTATTCTCTTCACTTCTAAAACATGATTATGCAATTCATATGTTGATAAACGAATTGACTAGGAGGTTGAATAATATATTTATCACTAGTATAAGAAGCAAACGTTTTCTATACCCCACACGATGAGAAAATCTAAAACGCACATGTGCATTAAAATCGTTAATACAATATCTTCGATATGACCGGCTATATGATCGATATTGTATTACTTCTCCAACCAATTGACGTCTTTAGTTTCTTGCAAACAGCTGCATAAATCCTAAAATAGTCACAAGCTTTCACAAAACTGCATTTACTAAAAGCTCTGCTTCGCTTTCTTAAATATCATGAGCCTTTGTGGTCGATGGCAAGATACATTGAATTAAGTCAACTGAAAAGATTTCCTTTTTGGTTCAATTGATTAATGACGTATGTCATCTGCCCACAATAACGTTAGCATTGTTAAGCACTAATGGATAAACTATCACCTTTTATTAACACAAACAATACGTGTATTGATCTGGCACCCATTATGCTATTACACTTTCAGTGATATTTTTTTACTTTGGTTTTGTCAAATAAGTGAACAAAAACAAATAAAAGGTAAAAGAAAATCATGGGATTGAAATACCATTTCATTACTGGTGTGCAGTAAAGATCAGTTATGAACATAAGTAAAAAAAAATATTTTGAAAAAATCGTTCGATTCGTTTTTATTGAAGAGATAATGGCAATTTTTTGTTCAGATACAATTTTTTTAAAAAGAAAAACCTTTTAAACAGATTAAAATTTTGAAAAAGAAGGTCGGTGACCCATTTTTATTTTTAGATTTATTTCTACACCAATGAAAATATCCTATCATAAAAAATGAGTGAAATCGTTCCATTATTGTAATCGTTCTCTATGGCCCAGTCTCCAAAAGTTAAACGATATAACACCAGCAGTTGGTTTTCTTTGAAAACCGAGTACTTTACCAATCAATAGCCGAGTGAA
Source organism: Ophioderma brevispina (assembly GCA_023653785.1). Lineage (NCBI taxonomy): Eukaryota > Metazoa > Echinodermata > Ophiuroidea > Amphilepidida > Ophiodermatidae > Ophioderma > Ophioderma brevispina. Next base: position 14,653 of record JAMKCH010022203.1, read on the forward strand.
ATGGAACAGTCAATTTGACGGAGTGATAACGCCGTTACTGTTGCACAGACAATATTTTATAAAAAAAACATTATATAACTCTCACGAGATTAAGCTGTGCGAAATGTTTTAGTGTTGCACCAGTACAGTATTGCACTGGTGGGTGAGTGAATGGGCGTTAAACATAATTGAAATTGCGTTGTTTGCAATATTTAAAAACTTTCGATCCATTGGTGAAATTGATCGAAAACCTATTCTGCCCTATTAAACAATATTTTAAAAAGCCATACGACTGAAAAGATTCGGAATTTCTTTTGCTTTGTTATTTGGAATTTCTTTTACTATTTGGTGTCACATGTTATGTCTGACATACACATTCTACCATGTCTTCACTGCTCCTGCTGGGGTCGGATACTATTTTGCTGTTTTGGTAGTCTATGCTTGAAAGGTGAAAATCATAATGTATGCCTCAGTGTACAAAAAAGTACATAGAGATTATAAAGCTGTTTGTATAAACATAACGCTTGACCCCAAAAAGCCACATTTCGGATTTGTTTTGTTTCTTCAAATAGGACAAATAATATAATACGATTTTGGCCGTTACGATGCATCAAAAATATTATCTAATATGCTTCTCACGTTGGCGCAAAGGCAACGAAATACGGGCCCCATACGCTCTTGTGATTTATTCTCTGAAGACTTTATGGTCTAAGTCCGTGCAAAAGATTGATTTCTATTGAGTCATTTCAGAAGGTGTAATATCACAATTTGTAGAGCGCTTTTTATGTAATCTCGTTTCAGACAGAACAAATTATATTTTTAAAACAATTACCAAAAGTGAAATGGTAAACATTAATTTCATTGGGTGATTATTTTAGATAGCCCGATCCTCGAAAATATATATATATTGTGCCAGATTGTGGTCTTCAGGAAGAGAAATGCGGACTTCTTCTTAATAAGGTTTGTGTCCGTTGCTAATTATTACTTAGAACGGATTTAAGGTAAATTAAAATCACGTACACAGGTGATAATCCGGTCAGCACAGGGTGTCTAGACACTAGAGCATTTTAAAGTGTCCAACCTGATTCATACAACATTGCTGTAAGGTCCAAACGGTGCCTTTGGTCACAAAGGCATGCTCGGGCGATAGGCAAATCAATGGTGTACGAATTTAGCATAAAAGTGAAGCCAAGTAGCCAAGCCACTGGTGAAATACTTCAGAGAATGGAGGGAGTACTAAGCTCAGAAATTCAATAGATGGTTCATGGGCCACCATATCGCCAATCAGTGCCAAAATTGTACTCGGTGACTAGATGATTTTCAGCGACATACAATGTTTGCAAAGCTAGGACATCATCAAGCACTAGACAGTTTTTTAAAGCTTCATTCTTGGTTAAATTGGGTGAAAATTGCTGGAAAATGGTTTCGATTTGATCGTACAATAGTCTTGTAATGTTTCAAGGTACCCATCAAAATTCTTTAATTTATTTCTGATCCGGCGAAAGCCCTAAACCTGCTATTAAGAGACCAATCTCATTAGCGGGGGTCGTGACTACAGAGCCGATGGTACTGGAGCCCTCTATTGTCGATACTGTGCGTAATGAATTGTGATGTGAGATAGCCGTTGAAGCTCCGTGGATTAAAAGATAAGAAACAAAGTGAGGAAAGAACAAAGCTTCCTAGGTCCAATTGGCCTTATGTGACAAGAAAATATACTCCTGATGGTCATCAAAATGTCCACGTATTCTGTGCCCCTAAAAATTCCACATAAAACAACTAGCAGAAAACATAGATTACCTAAATTTCTTGTTGCAGAGGACTGTTTTAATTTAAAGCAATTGCTAAATTTCAATATATAACAGCTTCGATTGTGGTCCTTGTTAGGCTACAGAAACTTCATTTTAGCATTAAAGTGGGATCATGGTTGAGTTTACCTGTTTTCCTTGCACCGTCAATGCAAACACTCTAAATTTAATGGATTTAAAATTTAATCCCTTAGGATTGAAATAAGGAACCAATCAAAATAGATTTAAAATTAGCTTACATTTGCCATAGATTCATTCATAATAGATTTGAGTTCAATCTGATATGATTTATTGTTAATGCAATAGAGAACAATTTCAAATCCTTACATTGTGTAGTGGTCCTTAACTACACTCCTAAGGAGTAACTTTTAAATACCTGAAATTTAGATTGAATAGTTACGTAGGAATTTCAAGATTATAACTTATTTTAACAACGTAAAACAATACTTGGGCTGTTAAATAACTATCGCAGTCCACAAACGTTCTTTTGCAAAGAGAAAAGATCACCAGCTTTTCAGTTCATGACATACCTATTGCAGTACAATTTACGACATTTTACCATTTCATGGTATATTTTTGAGCTGTTTATTAAAGCAGGATCGCTCTACTTCAATTCCTCTCGTGCTCTCTTTCCCTCTTCCCCGCTTTCTCCCCCTCTCTTTCAACAGCAAAACTATCCTGGAAAAATAAATTATTTTCCTCATCAATTTCAATCAATTACTTTCAGGTAGTTGTTCATCTTCTGTGCATCTCTAAAGGTTTGAATTTTAAGGTAAAAATGAAATATAAGACACGATATCCCGTGATGATATCTTCGGTTTTTGCGTGGTACCTAAATCTATTGGGTGTCTGGGATTGTTTATAGTGCTCATATTATTTGGCTTAACAATACGCCAAGGTAGCTTTGATAGTTGATTTTCCACGATTTTCAGAACTACAAAGCAGATGCACACGGTGCTGATCTAGATGCCGACGGTGACGGTGTCCTCCCGGCCTTGGTTGCCTAAATTTTGCTTTTTCTGCGATGACCTCCAAACCCAATGTCATGTATATTTTAAATTTAAAGTGCTCTAATTGACGTAAGAAGAATCTCAAAGGCTAGTTTCAAAAAAATTAGATTAACTGAGGTAGATCAAAGGTCGTACAGGATCTAAATTTAAAGGTCAATAGGCGAGAAAATTCCTCATGGATGGGCTGGAACGGTCCATCCATGAGGATTTCACCTGTTACAACACATTTTAGAGTATGTTGGAGGGAAAAAAGGTCCACTAATGTAGGACTAACCCTGGTTTAAACCCAGGTCAAAGGCTAGTTTCTAAATTTAAAGGTCAATAGGCGAGAAAATTCCTCATGGATGGGCTGGAACGGTCCATCCATGAGGATTTCACCTGTTACAACACATTTTAGAGTATGTTGGAGGGAAAAAAGGTCCACTAATGTAGGACTAACCCTGGTTTAAACCCAGGTCAAAGGCTAGTTTCAAAAAAATTAGATTAACTGAGGTAGATCAAAGGTCGTACAGGATCTAAATTTAAAGGTCAATAGGCGAGAAAATTCCTCATGGATGGGCTGGAACGGTCCATCCATGAGGATTTCACCTGTTACAACACATTTTAGAGTATGTTGGAGGGAAAAAAGGTCCACTAATGTAGGACTAACCCTGGTTTAAACCCAGGTCTAAAGTTAGACTCCCTTTTAGAATACCAGCCTATATTTTTGGACTCCTTGTGCTATAAGCAAGGTTTGGCGATTCATTTCGACTTTGGAAGATTTAAAATTCTGACCCTGTACAAAATGCGCTATGTTTGTGTTGAAACTTAATGTATTTCAACTTAATTAGAAGATTTTAGAGTTTGCATTGAACTTAAAATCCTGATAACTAGACAAAGAAGTTGAGATACTTCTTAAGTCAAACAAAGTATGTTGAAAGGAGATTTTTTTTGCAATGCTTAATCTACCCTGATTGAAATCATTACCGTATTTGGCAATGGCAGTATTGCAAATTTTCTTTTGAAACTCCTCCCGCACTAACATGTTTCTTTCTTAAAAATCTCGTTTAAAATTTATGGGTATGTTATACTTCTTAAAATCAATTGTAAAAGCAAGATGTATACGCATACGTTTTCAAGTCTATCGACCAGATTATAGATTCGCACCGTGTGTATGATTTCATTACGTGACCATACATGGATGATACTTTTTTAAGAAAAATCATTGGCTAAATCCCCAAAGGCAATTCTCTTTTGCCGCTTTTTCGGTTGCATTGTTTCATTAGAGATTTAAATTCCCTGCGGCAATGGTGCGTAATGTGTATGTATTGATTCATTTTCTAAATAAATGTAATCGCATCCAACATTGCCGATGTACATTGATTGACATTATCAGGAATTTACCGGATTACTTTTCTGGGTTGATTCTCCAGCTGAAACCGTAGTACCTCGTAAGCATGTCATCATTAGGCGAACAGAACAAATAGTCCAATCATTGGCCAGTTCAGTAACTGTCATTTAGGAGTGTATTACGAAAAAAAAACGCCCCCTGGTTTTTAAAAGTATGATTTATAACAACCAAAACAAACAAAGCCAGTATGTTAGTTCATATACACGCACAGCCAGTGAACGTGCCTTGGTGGGTTGTAGCTCAGTGTTGATATGGACACACTCCTCCGGTGATTCAACTATCGTGTCAAGCATGCTTGAGAAAGAAAAGTTTTGTATTTATTAGGAAGGTTCAAAGGTACCGACCGTCAGGACGTGAGGTCACTCCAGCATGCCTTATTTCATTATACACGAAATAACAATAATATTGTTATAAACGAGAAACGAGAATCTAAGATGTTTTTTCTATAGTTTAAGGCTTGATGATTCAGAATGTTTGGATCAACCTTGGGAATATTATAAACTAAGGGGGAAGGGGACATTTTCCTAAATCAAGACCATATTGTCTTTAAATGTAAACCAAATGTAATTGTCCTTGTTATAAGGAATTAGACAAGGTATGTTTTTAGGTTCGAACATTTAGCTTAAATGGCTACAGCAATTGATAAGGTTCAAGGTCCCCGGGGCAAAAATATCCAATGTTCCGATTTTGTCAAAACTCGTGTCAAATTGTCGCTCTGGTTATACCGAACCAGATAATCAACCGTGCGATAGCGTGGACAAAGGAGACGAGCTTTTGCCACTGCAAAGTTAACCCCTAATCACCTCAAATCATTCATCTCATAATTATTTAATTGCAACTTTAACTTTGAAATCAAATGGATCAGTCTTGTAGGGGTACGTGTTGAATTCGAACACTTAATATTCGCAGTGTAGGGCAAATATATTAACAGGGTTGTAGCGTGTATTTTAAAATATGACAATTTCCTCGAAAAGATTAAAATGAATCAGAAGTTTTTATTGTAATGAAAGGGCAAAGAGAGAAGATGAGAGAGAACGAAATGCCTAGAGAGGCGAAACAGGCAGAAATCGAAAAACAGATTTAGAGCAAGAGATTTATAAGGGACTGAAAGGTGAAAATGTAAGTATGTTGAAAAAGAAAGTGTTTTAAGCTTTGTAGAAGCTTAAAATGTCATGATAATGTTACATTTTCATTGTTTTCGATGAAAGCTGACTTCCGTGAAGTATAAAATTACGTTAATAATCTGATAGAAAACTTTTGAGCAGAATTCAAGGCAACTGTCATCTTAAGCATACAGTAATGAACATCATTTATCAAGCGCTGGACTTCAACATACATGTAATAATATAACATTCAATGTGAATAGGTCACATAGCTGTCATGTTCAAAATGAAATAATTTAACTCTCAGACCTGTCTGTACATGAATCTCCAGAAAAACAATCACAGAGCCTACCTAGCTGCTGAAATGTTTTCATACTGCAAGAAGTCCGTAGGTTATTTATACGGATTCATAACTTTAAGTTTACTGCTTCAGGACAAGCAGGTTTAATATCACCTCACTGTACCTTTATATGAAAAGTAAATGCAGAGGTGTAAGAAGTAGAAGTATAACACGATAAACTGACCGAGATAGCGGTATAAAAGCGACTGACAGACATTCATATACACAGACAGAACGAAATACAGACAGAGGAAAGAGAAGGGACAGCTCAAACTTAAAATGCATATTTATACATATTTATACACGACAATCATGGCAAATTAAGGATAAGAAAGGAAACCAAGTTGGTGGCTTGATAGATAGCTTAACGCTATGATAAAGTCCTTCACCCACATTTTATCGGGGCTACGCATCTCTTTAAGATGTAAATTTCTGATCATCAAGTGTTCTGTCTCTGTCCTTCTGCCTCTCCTTTTCTCTTTTTCTGTTTTGGGGCACATAAGCAATAAGGTTATGGGTTCGAGTCTCTCTGTCGTCAATGCGCTGTGCACTTGGGCAAGGCACTTTACCTCGCTTACCTCTCTCCACCCACTCGCTGTGCGGGAGGAGTGGCGAAGCCCCCACAGCAACATCATATGATGAAGTCTAGCCCAAACGCCAAAGACAGAGCGATGGGCACTCTGCCTGTGGGCTTACCATTTACATTTTTCCTGCCTCCCTTCGTCTTTTCTCTTGTCCTCTCTCACCCCCCCCCCCCCGCCTCTCTCTCTCTCTCTCTCTCTCTCCGTTTCACTCTAATATTTTCCTGCTTGTATGTACATGTTTATATTAAATGTTTGTCTGTGTGTCCCAAACAACTGTCTAGATTATGACTTGTGTAATTTGGCATTTCATCGTATTCAACTGTCATGACATATTCATATAATTCGTGATTACATGGATATAATAATATAGATAGAGAGGCAGTGTCGCCATTGTCATTGTTCATCGAAGTTCACAAGCATTCAGAAATGCGCACTTGTTGAAAAGAATGATTACCACAACGAAATCATATTATATGAAATAACCAGCCCGTACGCAATTACCTGTCAGATTCACGGTGCAATCAAGCCTGAAGGCAGATCTGTGAAAACAATTTCCCCCCCCCAAAAAAAATCTGTATGGAAAATTCTAAAGGATAAGGTAGTAGTACTAAAACATCTATCTCCTTCATAATAAATAGAGACATTCTGACCATCCTAAATCTAAAGCAGGTGTATTAAATAAGTCCCTGATAAAGGATTCCAATATCGACTCTTTCCAGTGGTGGTTAGTATTCTATAACACGATAATGGAAATAGCCATTGCTGGTTAAAATAATCGTGTCTTTTCTTATTTGTCTTTTCAGGTTTGTTTGAGCTTTTAAGAGATACAACGTGGGTGCTGCAATTAGCGAAAGGTGCTGTCGTCAGTCCGATTACCAGCGGCAGATGTTTTTAAGGTTACGTACATCAAGCGTAAAGTATTTCTACTAGTGTGTTGGAAAGGTATAAATACACAAGTCGATATTACGTGTGTGCTGCAAAGTTCTGACATTGATAACCGCAAATCAAGTTTGCCTTATTGTCATTTTAGCCGTCTGTAGTCTGATGGAAATACCTAATGTACCGCTTAACCGAAGACCGCCTGGAAAGATGGAGAGTCCATATTTTAATTACTCTTATGACTATGAACCATTTTATGAACCAAATGAAACTGCCATGATAGTGTTTTCTGCAATAGTGACTATCTTAGGATTATTTGGCAATGGAAGCCTTATATTTATTATCATTCGCAATCGTCACATGAGAAACGTACCAAATCTCCAAATACTAAGTTTGGCAGCGGGAGATTTTCTTTATCTTCTGCTGAGAATTCCCGTGGACGTAGCTTACTACGCACACGTACCGTGGCCCTTCAGTGAAGCTTTCTGTAAGCTCACATGTGCAATGGTGTTTATTTCACAAGCAGTTTCTGTGTTTACTTTGGCGGCTTTGAGCGCGGAAAGGTATTATGCTATTGTTAAACCAATGGAACGTCGCAAAGTCAACGTTGTTCGTGCTACCGTTTTGATGGTCGCCGCTATTTGGGTGACATCCTGTATTTTCAGCATTCCTGCCATATTTATGGGCAAGATCGACCATACCTGGGATCTGTGCACTATGCCAATCCTAAGTCGCCAGTATCGGATCTTTATTGTTGCCATGTTTGTTGCTCTTTATATCATTCCTCTGGGACTCATTTCCGTGTTCTACATCCTTACCGCAAGAACCTTACTGAAGGGTGTGGGAGGAGGCAAGATGTCTTTGGAAAATAAAGTTGCTGGCAATGGAATTAAACACAAGTCAAATGCCCGCGCTCGCCTTGCTATCATAATACTGATAGCGGTAATTCTGTTTGCGCTCTGTTGGTTGCCATACTATGTCTACGAGCTCTGGACAGAATTCGATCCGTATCTGGTGTACACACCTGCGGTGTACAACTTCTTGTATGCACATTATCTAATGCCTATGCTCGGATCCTGTATCAATCCAGTGCTACTGTACATTATGAGTTCTAATTACAGACGCCACTTTATGAAGCATTTTTGCTGCTGCATCAGTGGCCCTTTAGACAGGGACAGGACATCTGCAGGCAACAAATCATGGACGTTCTTATCTGCCTTTAAGTCGGCAACCGTTGTGTCGAGAAATAGTAACGGAGACATACAGCTGAAGAGAACCTCGGCCACGATGATGTCGTCGCAGTATTGCTGATTTAGTTCATGCTAGCTTCATGTTGACAATAATGTTAAGATTACTCTTATGGATGTTCTGAACAGATGTCTACGATTTGGATCTCACGTTGCAACATTAACTACATAGTGTGCTATTTTATTTTTAAAAGATTATCACTGTCTGTATGTGGGTGTATCTGTAAGTACTTAATCCTACTGTTAAAAGTACCTTCATACTAAAGTGCTAATAACTCCAAAAGGTAAACAGTTGGTCTAAACTCATTGTTTTTTGTTAATTCATATAATTATCATAACAAATGAAAAAAAATCCTTTGTTCTAATTGAGCTTGTGCCAGGAGTAAGGTCAAAATAAGATTGTTTGCTTAAAATATCTTCCCTTTAAATGCACAAAAGAATGCCGGCATTACTTTTAAATTATTTTTAAATTTCAGCACAACCTTTTCCTGCCATTATTTTTATTTACTTTTAGCTATTGTTAAAGAGATTATCCGGACCAGTTTCTTAACCCTGAATATATTCATGAATAAAATATTAATACAATGAAAATATAAAACAAAAAAGTTCAGTGATTTGGCATGAAATGGCTCTATGATATTGACTAGTGCAAATAATAATAAAATAATAATAATAACAATGATATAGAAAACAGTTTTAAGAACAACTATTCAATAGGAAAAAGATGAAACGAAGAAGGTAGTAAAGAGGTGATTCAATTTTCATGGTGATGGTTAAAATTGCTTTTGCAATAGGCGAATTAACCCTGGATCTCAAACCAGCAAACAATTTACTCTATTGTTCCTATATGAGCAAGTTTTGTAAAATAATTGAATTTTATGGCAGAAGAATTTAGACTAAGTCTGTGAATGACCACTTAAGATATGTGATTCTAGATCGCTAGACACCTTATAACTACGCCAGATTGAAACAGGTTCATGAGCGTGCACCACCAAATTTAATTTCAATTTGAGTATAGAAAAGGAACATTGCACCATGTTTTCTAACACTGACGCACCTGACAAATTGACGCTTTGAACCTCAATGGGTTGACGCGTAAATCGCTTCCACAGCAATACTATTAAGATGACTGATGTAGCAAATGACAGGACCCACCTAGTTCGGTAAGCGTTTCATATAGAAGTCCCAAGTATGCGAATGAGGTATTACAATTGATTCCATCATGCGCTGTATGATGTTGTGCAATAGTGCTTGACGGAATCAATGGCAATAACTCATTTGCATACTTGGGACTTCTATGAAACGTCTACCAATAGTGGGGGGTGACATTATACATTATGCTCTAAACAGTACAGAAGAACAAATTGAACAGAAGGTATTCACTCTTAAATACGTGTTTACTCACGCATGACTTTTGTCAGACACACAATGGAACAGTCGTCCAAATTACGCAGTCAGTTCCCTATGCATATGCAAATGACCTAAACTATTGGTTTTCATTTTGAACGTGGTTGTAAACTGCCATGAATTTTCTTAGGTACCCACTGGGAAGTACCCCAGAGGCTTTGCCAAGATGTCGGTTAGTGTGTGTAGAGATCGGTGTCTGCGATCGTGAGGCACCTTCGCATGTAAATTTTGTACATACGCTCATGTGATCTCTAGTACAAGGACAGTCAGTATTGAACTCGATTTCCTGGTGATCAAAAAAAAAAAAAAAAAAAAACGTTAATTATTAATGTTAATGTAATGATTTGATGCTATTGTTTTCTCAAAGTATATGACGGATAAGGACCACGCCTCAGTGCACTCGACAGGATAATTGCACTTGACCGTATGGGTCAGTGCAGGTAGCACTCGAGCCTCCGGCTCTCGTGCTGCCTGCACTGACCCATACGGTCGCGTGCGATTATCCTGTCGAATGCACTAGGCTAGGTCCTTATCCTTATCTTAAATACGTGTTTACTCACGCATGACTTTTGTCAGACACACAATGGAACAGTCGTCCAAATTACGCAGTCAGTTCCCTATGCATATGCAAATGACCTAAACTATTGGTTTTCATTTTGAACGTGGTTGTAAACTGCCATGAATTTTCTTAGGTACCCACTGGGAAGTACCCCAGAGGCTTTGCCAAGATGTCGGTTAGTGTGTGTAGAGATCGGTGTCTGCGATCGTGAGGCACCTTCGCATGTAAATTTTGTACATACGCTCATGTGATCTCTAGTACAAGGACAGTCAGTATTGAACTCGATTTCCTGGTGATCATTAAAAACACGTGATTTGACTTTAAATATTCAAACAGGCCAGACAAATAAAATATCGTAATGCCATTTGGATATGGTGGACGTAAAACTATGACAACGCTAATTCAATGGCTGATTTAAAAACAATTGAAAGCTTATGCTGTTATAAATTTCGGCCAATGACATTTAAAAATAGTTACTTAATAATAATTTACTTTGACGAAATAAACTTCTGAACGGGGTTTGCGCGAATGTATTTGACTTTGAAATGGCGGTTAGAGTTTAAAGCAGAATGGGCAAAAATTAGCAGAATGGGCAGAATGGGCAGAATAAGCAGAATATGCAGAAAAGCAGAATGTGCAGAAAGAGCAAAATATGCAGAATGGAAAAGGCAGAAAAGCAGAATGGGCAGAAAAATTCCCTGGAATTTCTTTTAAGCATGCTATTTGTTTGTTTGTTTGTTTTCCATTCTTTCTTCTTCTTCTTTCTTTGTTTTAGTGGGTTTTTTGTTTGTTTTGTTTTTGTTTGTTTTTACTTTGAATTATTATTACTTTATTCCGGGATTTTTTTTCTAAAAAGGACATTGCACAAATTTTCTAACAATGTCTGCAACTGACAAACTGACTTTTGAACCTCAAAACGGTAAATGCTTTCAGATCAATACTTTAAGATGACTGTGATGTAACCCCGGGAGGTAACAATTGACAGGACCCACCTAGTTCGGTAAGCGTTTCATATCTAAGTTCCAAGTATGCAAATGAGGTATTACAATTGATTCCGTCATGCATGCGCTGTAGGTTGTGCAGTAGCGCTTGACGGAATCAATGGCAATACCTCATTTGCATCCATGGGACTTCTCTATGAAACGTCTACCACTTTGTATGCTCTGATGATGATGACATTCGCTAGAGTGTCGAAAGCTCAGCCTTCCAATTTGGATGCCTCTAGACTCTATATGAAACAGTCAGTATTGAACTCGATTTCCTGGTAATCATAAAAAACACCTGATTTGACTTTAAATGTTCAAATAGACCAGACCAATAAAATATCGTAATGCCATTTTGATATGATGAACGTAAACCTATCACAATGCTAATCCAATGGCTGATTTAAAAACAATTGAAACCTTATGCTGTTATAAATTTCGGCTAAATGATATAAAAAATACTTTAATTACTTTTATAATTTACGAAATAAACTTCTGAGCGGAGTTTTTTTTCATGCATTATGCATTTAACGATAAGCATAACGTATTTGACCTTGAAATGGCGGTTGGTGTTAAAAGCAGAATGAGCAGAATGGGCAGAATGATCAGAATGGGCACAATGGGCACAAAATACAGAATGGGCAGAATGGCAAATTTTTAATTTGGAAATTTTGTTGTTTCATTTTATTTAGTTTTTCCTTCGAATTTGTTTTTGTTTTTGAATTTGTTTATTTGATTTGTTCTTTTTTTTTTGCGTTTTTTCCTTGAATTCCTTTTGAATATGGCATTTGTTTGTTTATTTGTTTCTGTTTTTCTTTCTTTCTTTTTTTTTTAATATGCAGGTGCCAAGTAGTCCCCATACCGCCTATAGCATTTGTTCGAGAATGCTTCCCATAATCCTATTCTGCTTTTTCTGCCTATTTTTCGCATTCTGCTTTTCTGTCTTCTACCTTTTCTGCTCATTCTGTCCATTCTGCTTTTTCTGCCTATTTGGCATTTCTGCCTATTCTGCCCATTCTGCTTTTCTGCATATTGTGCTCATTCTGCCTTTTAGGCCCATTCTGCTTTTCTGCTTATTTGGCATTTCTGCCTATTCTGTCCATTCTGTTTTTCTGCATATTGTGCTCATTCTGCCTTTTCTGACCATTCTGCTTTTCTGCTATTCGACATTTCTGCCTATTCTGCTTTTTTCTGCCTATTTGGCATTTCTGTTTATTCTGCTTTTTTCTTCCCTTTTGGCATTTCTGCCTATTCTGCCCATTCTGCTTTTCTGCATATTGTGCTCATTCTGCCTTTTCTGACCATTCTGCTTTTCTGCTATTCGACATTTCTGCCTATTCTTTTTTTTCTGCCTATTTGGCATTTCTGCTTATTCTGCTTTTTTCTTCTTTTTTGGCATTTCTGCTTATTCTGTCCATTCTGCATTTCTGCATATTGTGTTCATTCTGCCTCTTAGGCCCATTCTGCTTTTTCTGCCTATTTGGCATTTCTGCCTATTCTGCTTTTCTTCCTTTTTGACATTTCTGCCTATTCTGCCCATTCTACCTTTTCTGTCCATTCTGCTTTTTCTGCCAATTCGGTATTTCTGCCTTTTCTGCTTTTTCTGCCAATTGTGCTCATTCTGGCTTTTCTGCCCATTCTGCTTTTTCTGCCATGAACATCCTACATATTCTACCCATTCTGTTCATTCTGCTTTTCTGCTCATTGCGCTCATTCTGTCCATTCTGCTCATTCTGTCCATTCTGCTTTTTCTGCCTATTTGGCATTCTGCCTATTCTGCCCATTCTGCTTTTCTGCATATTGTGTTCATTCTGCCTTTTCTGACCATTCTGCTTTTTCTGCCTATTTGGCATTCTGCCTATTCTGCCCATTCTGCTTTTCTGCATATTGTGCTCATGCTGCTCATTCTACCCATTCTGCTCATTCTGCCGATTCAGCTTTTATGCTTATTCTGCTTTTTCTGCCTTTTACACCAACTAGATGGCAGTACAGGGACATGATAATAGTGCTGTATGGTAAAAATGCGGGACAATGATCAAATCTTGAAGCCTGACAAAACATATTGGAATGAGCTTATAATTGTTTTACATTTTACATCTCATCTTATAACTAAACACTAAAACATTTTCGCAGAGTCGGCAATACTAGCTCGATTCTTAATACCAGTCCAGAGATCTAGATATTCTCAGCAAGATCTGTGACGGTATAGGTAGGAAATTACATAATCACTATCACGTATCAATTTTGACCCAAATATGTGACTAGTAAGCTGTAAGTTTTGTGTACAGCGGGTTGTTGAAATAGTGTCACCTCTAAATGGCCAATAATTTCCATCCAAAGTGAATACCATGTATTACTCGTGTACCTTGTATCACATGGTTTCGGTTAATTCGGTGATCATCCCAAAGCTCCCCCCCCCCGACTGACGTTGACCTCAGATCTATGAGCAACTTATATTGCAGTGACTGTGACCAAGAGCTTTGACCTTCGCCTCAAAGCTCTCAATAGCTATGAATAATTACCATCACCGGTGCACATAAGCGTTTAAAACCCCAAAGCATCCGAACGGGTTCGAGCGAGCAAATTTGGGCCAAGGGATAAAATTCATTGGTATAAGTTCGAAGGGTGCCGATCGCTTCTTAGCGGAAGCGATCACAACAGTTACATTGTTTATTCAATACACACGTCCCCTTGGTTTAAAATACCATACTTCTGCTATAGGTAATAAAGGACGAATTAATTTCCCCAGAGCTACCGACGAAAAAAAGAAGGACAAAAGCATGTGCCCAGGGCCGTAGCCAGGGGGGGTCAGGGTGGTGCGACGCACCCCCAAAATGGCAATGACAAAGGTCCGCTTTTTGATGTTGATGGTCCGCTTTATCATGTTGAAGGTCCGCTTTGTAATGTTAGAGTTTGCCGCCTGCCTAAATTTTGTGGTTTCAAGGCTTATGGAGCATGGTATATGAATTTTTTTTTGTTTGTTTTTTTTTTCTTTTAATACTATTGCATTACGCATGGCTGGTGTTATTATACTGTTTTCTCTGTTTTCTCAAAACTGCGTGGGTGTCCTGCCACTTCCACCCCCACCCCTCCCACCCCTCTCTGACCTCTAGATGAACTTTAACATTTTGGGTGACTCTGAATCCCTGATAACAAACGTCAGACTATCCTCCCAACCTTCATGCCAAATACCAGTCCCATATGTCAAAGCATAGGAAAATGCATGTGCATGCTGGGCAGACAGACGGATCTCATTTTATTAGTACTAGGCGGTCAAAGGGGTTTCGCGATATACCTGGCCTTCTTGCCCAAGTGGTTGTGACCTTTGACCTGTGTGTGACATTTGACCTCAGATTTTTTCGTTGCTCAGGTAAGTGGTCCTTTTTACCATATTTGGTGGTCATAGATCATCTCTACGCAAATTGACTTAGACGACCTTTGGCCTTGTGGGTCACTCCGAAACCCGGCAAACAAAGGTGCCAAATACCAGCCCCATATGTCATGGCATAACGAAATGCATAGCTGGACAGACAGACAGACAGATAGATCTCATTTTGAGTGGTATAGATAGATAAGGTGCACAAGGCCTATGGGGGCACTAATCCTGTAATTTACAAGTGTCAAACATAGTGAAACTACCTTTCTGGTATGTTATATTGACCAGGCTACGGGTTCAATGATAACTGATATCAACCTTGTTTTATTAGATATATATAATGTATTTCAATGGTTGCTAGACCAGTTTTTAACGCTGATTATGAATCCGATGGATGCAAAAACGAGAAAACTTGAGCATCTTTGTAGAAACCAAAGAAAAATCAAAATGACCACCAAAACACGTTATTTTTGAGCCTGACTAGTTACATTACAACATTCATTGTGACCAATTAACAAATGATTCTGTAATCACCTAATCAATTAATTCAATATGGCCTCCAATAAAATAAAGTGTCGTGATCTACTTCTGACTGCAGATTGGTAACTCGGTATCTATCCTAATCTTTTGACAGTCAAGAAATTAAAACCATAAAAATGTGATCATTTCCTTCATTATAGCATCCAAGTAGGCTTCAGATACTCTAAGATGGTTATAACTTATAACTTTATCCAACATAGAGCTACAGTGTTTGCGGATATCCCTGTAAGTCAATCAGATCAGTTTACATATGATTAAGTAGTCAGTATACATATGATTAAGTAGTCAGTATAATTGATACATGTAAGTATCTCTCTGTTTTTTTGGTAGGTTTTAGGCATCCGTTGGCATCCATATTGGGATATTTAACATATAACGACTCAATGCCAATTAAGTTAGTTTTACTGGAATTTTTGCAGTTAACATCCAACTCAAAACCACAAAAATATATATTTAGCCTAAATCGTGAATGAATTACAGAGCTATATTTGAAGATGTGCATAAGTCCACTTTACAAAGATATTTGAGATAAGAACATTTGAAGTTTTCCAAATACTGTTGAAAACGACAAGAAGATGATCCTGAGGTGAAATTTGGCAGGAATATAGGTTATATAGAATTGATTTAATATCAAAACTGGGGAAAGACTGATTTAATGATCGATATTGATCAATTTATTCATTTTGGACTTAGGCAATCCACTCAATAAAAGCATTCCATTTACAGGAAGATTTGCTAAATAACATTGATCTAAGATTTAATTAGCATTATCATCACCAAAAAATATATAAGATATTGTTCGTCTGTAGGGGTGCTGTTGTGGATTTTATAGTGTCAAAGTATGGAGTTCTTGCGCTCACACATTCGTGACACCCAAATCAGACCCCCTGAAAATACGTTTGCAAACTTCAAATTTAAAACTTGGTCCGTGGAGTAACAATTATATGGTATAACTATCTAAAACAATGTATAACTAAATTTCCCCAAAATGGACTTAGGCACTTCTTACGCACTCGTCTTCACTTACTGACATTGGCAGCCATATTGGACGCCCATCTAGGATGCCATCCTGCAGATATCAATCGCTTTGATTATCTTATGATATTTAAACTTTATTGAATGAGTTATAGTAATATACACAATCATTACAGCTCTTGGCAAGATGTAGTAATGACTTATAACAATTTTGGAGTTAATGGTTAATGGTTTGAATGGTTAATGAATTTCATTGATTATTAAGTTATTGAAAGATATTCATAATGGTCTCATTTAATATATTTAATACATCGCGGTCCTCGGACCGCTAGTGCCACCTGCCGTCGCGGTTTGCGAATGATAGACTTCATATGACCTTTGAACTTGATATGTGACCTTTGACCTCATAAAGTTTCCATGTAATATCCATAAACCAAATTTGGTTCCAATTGAACTTCAACTTTGCAATTAAGGTCAATTTTACATTTTCAGCCTTACATCTTGACCTCACTTGACCTTTGACCTTAGTATGTGACCTTTGACCGTATCAACAAATGAGGGACCCCATGATGCACCTATAACACAAGTTTTGTTGAAATCCATCGACAGACAACAACAGACAACATCATCATCAACAGACTACAACAATATCGTCAACAGACAACAGTGGGCAAAGCGATCCCAATGTGTCTTGCCTGCTAAGGCAGACGACACAAAAACGATTAGAACATTTTTCATGTTCACCCCATGTTCTTCTATGTTCTCGCCTCCGTATATTTCTAGATTTTGATATGTTCTTCTATTATAATTTCCCAGTATAGGTCCTGAATATTATAAGGATCAAATGTTACTACTCATATCAATGTAATAGTAATCACGTAATTTCCATGTCACTTGGGAGATTGTGTTTTTTACATGTTCATTGTTTGTGTATGGATTCTCGTATACGTAAACACAAATGTTGCTCGTACTACGCGTAAGCCTACACCAGATAATGTCATATATTGCATTATTCGGTACTACACATGAGATTTAAAGATGTACCACACAAATTTCAATAAAGTAATGATGTTTTTACATGCTGCCAAAACATCTAAGTTGCATATTAATGCTAGTGAAAGCATTGTTTTGAATTACATGACCTCTTTAAGCATCGTGTGCTTCTATCTTTTCGTATCCTAAGCCTATTTTTGAGAAAACAATAAAAAAAAAAACTTTTTATGGTGGACATATTTTAATTAAAGTAGACCTATTTACGTGATCTAGGTGGGAAGCACAGCTGTGCTACCAATTACATGTGAATAGAATAAGTGAGTGATCAAATCGGTATTGATAGTACTCGTCTTTCACCACAAAAAGATATGCAAATAAAAGGCAGTTGAGAAAACGGAAAGATAAAACCCATTAAGAGGCTGATTTAGTTAATCCTTTGCTCCTAGCTAGTCAGATCAATACCTCTTGTGGTAGAAAATAAAGGTAGATTTGGCTGATGCTAATTACTATCAATACCATTGGCGAAGAGGAAAGAAATTGATTTTGGTGCACTTTTTTCGACAAACTACTTGAATGCCAAGCTGAAAGTGAAGTTCCATACATAAATTTGTAATGCTGGTTCTTTTTATCATGTATCTCCAACCATAGTTTCCTTGTTATATTATTGTATTATCTGCTCTCGTTGGTTTCAGTACAGATGATAGCGTTTCTAGTATCTGATGTTGCAATATAAATTGGTAATGGTCAACCATAATAGAGCCGTAAAAAATTGTATGCACGCTACTCAGACGCAAGTAGAACCAGTTCAATTATACATCAAATGCACCCTACCGATATTTGACTGATATTTCGTCGGCTGAATGCAAGACCAACGTATTAAAGTGCATTTTGACTAATTTTACAGGAAGAACATTTTTGTGTTTCTACTGGCTTCTATAGGTGGTGTGTCCATAATTATAGCAGGTACTACAATAAGAAATGTAGTTCTATGATATAAATCAAATAAATTCTCCTTGATAAACGTAATTAAATACTTATTTACAAAAGAAGAGAACGTAAGTGAAATTAGTATTTCTTGTTAATCCAAGACCAACGTAAGTGCCACTTACGTTGGTCTTGCACTGAAAAGGTGAAACAATTTTAATGCAAGACCAACGTAAGTGCCACTTACGTTGGTCTTGCATTAAGTGGAAAAAGCGCATTGCACATACGTTATCTTCTTTTTCTAATTAAAACTTTTTAATCACTTACATATTTTCACACATTGTTTAAATTATGTGCGAATACCTCTTTTAAAATTCGCCAAAAACCTCAATTTCGCCAGAAATGTCACTTACGTTGGTCTTGCATTCAGCCGACGATTTATACCTCTCATTGGGCGCAATAATTATTAAATTTGTACTTATCACTTGCAAAAAGCTAAATAATGTCAACTGAATGTACTGTTTTCGTATACCCGGTAGTAAAGATATTAGTGAAGCAATCTGCAGTGTAATAAAAAGGGTACAGTATATCTTTGTCCAGATAAAAGAATTGCAGGGTTGACTTCCAGCGGGTAATCATAGTATGTAGGTTAGCGTGTCACCGTTGTACACAGATTTTACATTCTTGTTTGAAAGCCAATCCTTGTATACGCAATGTTGATTATTAACCACCTGACTTTAGGCCACAAAGCGGTAGTACGTTTTAGCATGATCGAGAAAAGTCTTATGGTTTTAAACTTCTTGAACACTTGTCATGTGTTTAGTACAGTACAGTATAGGCACATTGCAATGCATTATGGGATTGGTTTAAAACATCCTCGGACACAAAATGATGGAAGAAACTGTAAATTTGGTAACAGGGAAAGAGTCCTAGTTTGCTTTTTGTGTGTTAAATTATACCCACTTGTTTGTTCAATGAAACGTAGAGGCTTAGGGGCTATGTGTATTTAGTCTTTCAAGTAGTACAGAGGTTTATTAAATAATATTTTGTGTAAGCCCTGCAGCATTGTTATTGAGAAATGTGATATAGCATTGTCCAATGCCGACACTCATTAGTTTTTTTTTTATTAAAAAAAAAGAATGTCAACACTCTTTAGTCTAAACTCTTAAAGTATTACCAAAATAGTCAAAGGGAACTATAAACCAATTCGATGCCATCATTGTTAAACTTATTATGTTGTTAATTTGCTTTTACTCATTCCCATTGATTGATTATTAGACCTACTATATATTTTACAAATAACACCTTTTAGTGCATTAAAAAGCAGGTACAATAATGATGTTTTTAGATGAAATTTATTGGTTCACATTACCGTTTTAGTTAGTTAAACCAAAGATTTAAATCCAGTTTTGTAACCGCTAAACATAGGTAGCTGGATTTACAGCACACTCGGCAATACTGGTGTGTGAGGATTTATTGGAGCAAAAGATAATTGACTGGATGCCCTTCCTGACATCAATCTACAGTTGTTGGCGGTGGACCTAGCCTTTGGGCATCCACGCCACCACGCAAGGCAGCATGTGCTGGATGGTGCCTTTAGCACTCCAAAGCTGACGCCCTTGTAGGTAGATCTTCTTGTTTATTCTGCAGGGTAACCAGCTACCCTCCTCATCAGATTTCCTTAGAAACCCGATGGGGTGTCGGTTTAGCCGCCGACAACTCGGCCCTGGGACAGGTAGTACTGGTTACCAAGATACCAGTAGCAGACCCTCAAAGGTAACCTGACCCTTCTGATTTTTAATAATTTTGTCGACATTGTCGATAAAGGGTTGACAGGTAGCGATTTTTAAAAAGTTGTGAACAACCGCCGCGGATTACCCGTCCAGACTTTTTTTTTTAATTGGCCTACAAAATATTTGGGGAATATCCTACTGCCGAGCACACCCCATCTCTGAAATGCAACATTGCATCTTTACGGAAAAGTTATTCCCAGTGATATATAATTATTGCAATTGAAATGAATGCTCTTGTTTTAAGGTGCTGAGTCTTTCTCTAATTTTGTCCCTGGCAGGTAAAATGCATTTTGAAATATGTTTTCATTTTGCCATTGTTTTGCATCGGTTTTTAGTTTTTGTTCTTGTTCATATTGAAATTGATAACACAAAGACGAGATCAACTCTCTATTACACCTAAGACAGAACTACCACCTGGCAGCAATCTCCCATGCAAGGAATGGGTCACCTTAAACCGGATTCGCACAGAAGTCGGTCGCTTCAATAGCAACATGCACCGATGGGGGCTGCAGCCATCGCCAGCCTGCCATTGTGGTTCTCCATCACAGACTGCGGATCACATTCTCAATGAGTGCCCTACCCTTCGTCCACCGGGGGACATAAGTTTCTCAAACCCCAACCAATCAACAGTGAGTTGGCTCCAACGCTTAAAACATATTTAGCTGCTGCCTCATACACTGTTAAAAATGATCTTAAAATAACGGCGTTTTGACTGTTAGCCGGGACTCAAAACGTGCAAATAACTGTTAAAAGGACTCGAAAAAGCGACAAATTACTGTACAAAAAAACGTGATTTTAACTGTTGTGAGTCCCAGCTGCCAGTCAAAACGCTGTTATTTTAATGAACATTTTTAACAGTGTACGCAAGAAGAAGAAGATAACACAAACGTGGTACTTATTAATGATAGAGTAAATAAAGAGATCAAACATACAATCAATCATTTATTTTTGTTGTACTTTGGTAAAATAGTATTCAGTAGAGTACACTATAAAATAACAGTATATATTTTACCCAATAGTTTATAACTTTACAGTATCCTTGTAACAATTTACATTTTCCCAAAATAACTACAGTTACCAGGAACATATAATTATGCTGTAAACGTAATAGTGTTCCGTGAATTGGTGTCAATTATCTGTCACGCGTTTTTTCCATTCATAACACAATATTACGGTGGAATTGACAAGTCTTGTATTTTAGAGAAGAAATGTATTATGTTTAGCTTTTAACGTTATTTACCAAAATAACAATAACATACTCAATTTAGGTGTAATTGACAACTCCTACAGTTAGTAATAATGTATTAGAGGTACGATTCAATGCGGATACGTGGTGCTCCCATACTTGGAATGTGAAAAGGCCCTAGTCTTTGATCTGTAACCTTTAGCCTTTTACTTTCATCTCCAAGATCATAACTAAATTTAGGTGGCATGCCAAGTAATAACCCGGAATATAACGGTATTTGTTTCAATCAATCTTTTATTCAAATTAGAGCTATCATTCACAATATTACCAAATTTCATTTTACCCCAGCATTTTAAATCGATCAGCTCCGTTATTACTATGTGCATTTGATTTGCCAAGCAATGCGTATCGCGTGACGAGTATGTGTTTAAGCCTGTTATATTGCGCAGATCACATGATAGACCCATGAATTGCGTCAAACTCCAAATCTCAAGTGTTTAGGAATGTGGTGTTAATCATGGAATAGGTCTACCATCATCGTTCGCCATAAGGCCCAAAAAATTACTGTACAAACAATATTCATTTGGCTTTATTAATTTTTAACAAAATTATGACTTGTAAGCCCATTTAACTACTTTAAAGTGAGAAATTTATTTCATACCCTTAAATTTTAGCCCCTTTTTAGGCGAAATCAATTCAAATCATTTAATGTTCTCGTTTTTTACTCGACCTACCTAAATTTTATTACATATTTCCTAATACATAATACATACATCAATGACACAGAGGATGGTACAACAGTGACAAGTATGAAGGAGATGACCAAAAGAATTCAGTGGGGGCCAGAGGCCCCTAAAACCTTAATAGTACATACAACCTACGAAAGACGTCCAGATAAAGGAGAAATAACAAAATAAGACATATGCCCAAGATAAACAAATTTACTAATAGTATATTATAAATGAGTTTATTTTACATTGATTTCAAAAATTTAGGTCAGAGTTTGAACTCTTTAGATTTCAATTTGATGAATTGCAAGAAATGGTCCGGATGTTCTAATATTATTTGAAAATCTTTTTTGTTTTGGGGGTCAAATTATATCGTTGGAATTTCTCGTATGTGACATTATGAATGGCAGTAGCCGAATACAATACCCATCAAAGGAAGTGGTCGTTGATTGTACTGTACCTGTACATAAATTAACCCAATTCGAAATTGTAGGGTATCAAAAATATTGAGAATGTTATGGTGCCGTGTGGCTTCTATATGGGTATTTGATATGTTCTAATTTCGCATTTTAGAGTTTAAAAGTTTCTTTAACTGAATTTTTGGCGCGTTTCCCATGTTAGAATAGCCTAATTTAATAAAGTAAAACACGAGTACAATATACGGAATGTAAAATACGACCTGGTAAAAAATATTTAAGCTTGTAATGCTACCAATTTTAGTGATAATGTTTTTGAGATACCGTCAATATGCCTTTTTCCAAGATAAGTTGTCTCAATTATAACCCTAGAAATTTAGTTGTAAGTACTCTTTGTAAGGATAGGTCGTTAAGAATGATCTTATTGGTTGTAAAAACTATCATTTGAAGATTTCCGCACCAATATTTGCTGGTACATACGATTTCCCAAAACCCATATATTTGTTTTTTGAAGAATTAAACGGACGACAATTTTCTTAGCTGGCTAAACCGTTGCTTACGTCAACCAATTCGTTGTTAATTAAGTGGATTTTAGACTCCATATCTGTGTGTGTGAATACGTGATCTTCTTATCATCTTCCAAATATAAATATCTCGTACATTTGAACAATTCTAATATCATTACATAGTATAAATAATAAGGGTTCAATTATATATCCTTGAGGAACACCACAAGTATATTTTTTGAATTGGACTGATTAAAGTATATCTTACAAACTGCCTTTCTATTCCTTAAATATTAGCAACGAGGTTAAGCAATTCCCCCGGATACCATAATGGTTTAATTTACGAAGTAATATATCGTGTCCAATAGTGTCAAATGCTTTTGACAGGTCTGATAAGAAAATTGTTGTTCATGTTTGCTACACTGTAATAGATTTAATATCAATTAAATTGATAATATAAAAAAGACAAAAAAAGATGAAATTATTTTTCTTATGAATCCCATTTGTTTTTTATTTTTCAAAAGTAATTCAATTTTATCTTTGTAACTCATGCATGTATGAAAACACTCTTTCTAAATTCTTCGAAAATGACGTCGGAGTGAAACTTGGGGAAGGGACGGCAGTTGCTCCCCGCGAATATCGAGACAAAGTGAAAGCAATGGTTGCAATCCCTCAAATATCGCGATGAAAATACAAATGTTTAAAAATAAGGACGAAAAATCAATGTTAACAACAATATTTGCATATTCGTCGTGACAGATTCTGGAGCTATTGCTACCGCTTTTTTGTCTACATTTGAGCAAAACTGTAATTTGGATTTTGGCTGATTTTAGCAGACTCAGAGCGTATATAGCACCGGGACGACGTTGGTAAGTTTAGCTGCCTGGATCGATTCCTGGTATGCTACTGAACCAGCAAGCGAAGTCGCGCGAAATTAGGCCACTTTACATAATTTGGCCCTAATTAAGGAAAGTTTTGGTCACAACCCTTCAACAATTGAGATGCAAACGCTTTTCTATTTCGTCCTGATATTTCGAGCCAGGAGCAACTTCCCTCACCCCATCTGAGAATGTAACATCAACTGCTACCCATTGGAATATTTTTTTTTTAAACAAAAACTTTTCTGAGAAAATCTCAATTCCCATGGCGCAGTCAATAGCTTTCATTCACCGTGGTATGAGCAAATATACACCTGGATTTTTCTTCTGCGCAGCAATAAGATTACTCCTGAATTGCCTCAAAACCCATGCAGTGGTACACGTTCTTACTTGTATGTATACAGGCCCACTATTTGTTTACACTGCAGCTGCTACTGAATTAAGGTGTTGAGTTCAAGAGTCTCATATTTCCATGGCCAGGTCCAGTGCTTTAAATTCTTACTTGCACTGGTCACTGTTGATAGTGGCATTCCCTGCTTGGACTAAATGAGACTAGTCCTCACCAAGCTTTGTTATTAACAGTTTTTCTGATTGGTTGTGGTCAGTTTTGCACATTTTGCTTGACATATTTCACTGGAGAATGACTTCTATAGCTAATTTCTAACAAAATAATACTTTCAATGTTATAAAATACAATGGTGCTACACAAACATTGTTTGTAATGTATCTTTAACGACTGATAGCAGAGAACTAATTCATTAAGCAGGACTAATATTTCATGTGTGGGAAACAGGCACAACTTTTGTACAGCTATGTATGGAGATATTCTACACAATAGTGATATGGTCTTAATTGCAGTGACGTCTTGCATGTTTTTCTTCGGACAAGAAGTCCATTTAATAAAAAATCCTTTAAAAGGAAAGGGGCGCCCCAAGGAGTGAGTCCATTGTTTTGGTGTCTGTGTGTGTGTGTGAATGTGTTTTTGTGTTTTAAATATTATAAATTTGTCTATTATATTTGTGAAAGTTTTATTGCATTTGATTAGTTACCAAGTCAATTTTAAATACGTATAAAAATATAGATATATATTGATTAGGTGAAAGTGAAATTCTTGTTTTTCACAATAAGGTTGCTCATTATGATTGATGCTGGCATAGTATTATTGTAATCCATGAATGCTGTGTGTACATGACGCTGTGTACATGTAAAACATTTCAAACTAAAACTGGTTACAACACTTATTTATGTTCATTTCGCAAATTGTGCACTAAGATGCAAAAGATTGTCCTTTTTAAGGACTCGTCTTGGTTTTAAAATATGATTTATGATACCAAAAATATAAAATGTCGGCTGCTGTTAACATGTGCCGATCCAAGGTTACTGAATGAGCTGGTAGATTAGCATTACCTTTCTCTAGTGCGGCTGAATTTCAAATTACAGTTTCTTATTTCCATTATATTACTGAGGCAATTACACGCTCCATATTAATAGCAGAAACCATCTATCAAATAAAGAATTGCATGCCATGTGTGTATCGAGCAGAATACCGAATACATGATTCAATTTAATAATTTAAATTAAAAAAATTACCATGAGGATTGTTCTAATTTTAACGGTAAGGCTGGATGAAGATTAAAAGCGTGAAGGGATCCATAGTTAAGTACTATTGTGAGCGATTGAACCCGAAATATATTAAAATTGTTACTCTATTTTTCTTAAAGGCTACATTGAGTGTATTTGTTTACATAAACATTTATGTTCTGTAAAATTGATGCGAGTATAAATATTATGTAGATAAACTTTTAAATAACTATTTTAATCAATTGTAAATATAAGAAGATTTTCTTGTGAATTCTTAAGCTCTCTGAATGCCTTGTAAAAGATTAAAAGTTTCTTCATCGCAAACAAGAGAGTGTAAGATATGACTATTGTAAATAGTATATCTATCTGTAGTGTTCCACTGTTAAAATATAAAAATAATCTAAAGGCTCTATTTGGGCTAACGAAACCAATGCTTTGTTTTTTACTGTGATTCCACGTAACATGATGTGTATTATACCCAGTAAGTAGAAGATTTGTTTTCGTTATAAATGCCAATTTTTCCACTTCAAAGCTGCACTCTTCTCAAGTTCGCAAGTTCGCATAAAATTGGATTTCCTGAACTTTTATCCATCCTTAAAAAACAAACCCCCCTAAACAAACACATGTTTTAACAACATTTGACTATTCTATAAATGGTTAGTTATATCACAGGTTCATTAAATGTACGGGTTATTAATAAAAAAGTTGAATTAATACAATTTGTCAAGGTTTTATTGTGTAGTATTGTGTCGTTTCTGTTTAATTTAATAGCGCTTACTTTGAAGATTTACGGCTTACGATCCATGTTTCCGTGTGATAGCAAAGTATGGAAGATGACAAGCTGTAACTGACATAATACAGTATAAGATGCCATACAGCTTATCGAATCGATTAGACTAGTTAGTATGTCGTTGAAAGGTAAAACATGTGGTACTACCTAGAACAAATGCAAAAAGCTCATTCTTGTACAGATGAGAATCTTATCAATAAAAAACAACATATCCTAAAATTCAATAAAAATCCTCTTGTTGAGTGTTTTGAAAAAAAAAGAAAGCTTTAAGGGATCAATAACTTGAAAATGAATGTGTTGAAATAGATCCAAGTTAATTGTACATTTTTTTTGTTTTAGTATGACAAAAGGAAGCATTTTAACATCCCCACTTTCAACAACATCTGAGCATTTTACATCCCCAGGATGACCTTGAACCAATCATGGGGTTATACCTCCGCTTTAACTAAACGTTATAATAACTTAGCCAATATTACCTTTTCTATTCTTATGAGGAGACAAAGCGTTAGTTGTACATTAAAAATAATATGACTAGATTTCCAATTCTTTCCCCTGTCTAACCTTCCCCCTTGAGGAAGGGGGGGTAAGCAGTCTGAAAATTGCTTCGCTAAACAATCGCTAAACATGGATCGATTGACCTTAATGTCTTGTAGTCCTGGAATGTTATGCATTTGTCCACCAACATGTCTGGTGGCTGTTGTCATATTGAATACGGTCTCTTGCATTTTGGTCCTAATTTTAGATACTTAACCTAATTATTACGAATCTTATAAAAAAATTAACATACAGAAATAAAACAGTTTAATCACCCAAAACGAGGATACTGCAACACTTCCAAAATTTCATTTTTGGTAGGAGGGGAGGTGCGCTGCAAATCTCACGGTGAACTGCTAAAACAAAACATGCCAAGTCAACCATATCAATATTTAGTATTATGTACTTCATAATTTTTTTCCAATGGACGTTATGATTACTTTTCGCTCGTCCTACTTTTTACTTGGATTTGTTCGTGAACGCCACAGGTTTGTATGATCCTTCGGTAGGGCCCTTGAATATGACCTTGTAGAAGAGTCTGTGCACAAAAATGTGTTTGATGGTTTCTGGGCCACAACATTAATTGACCTTCTAATTCCAGATCTTGATGATTTTTTTCATCCTTGAGCATTTTCAGACGGGAAAGTGTGTATATGTGAAAATGTTTATAAATTTTTCCTTTAAAAAAAAAAATGTGTATAGACATGTTCATCTGGTTTCAAGGCCACACCTGTTCAAGGTCATCAGGGGGTAAAACATTTATATTGTTTCCGATTGGTTTCAAATTGGTTTTCAAATCGTCGTAATGGGAATGTAAAACAAAGGAAACATACATTTACTTTATGTTAATCCAGTCAAGATTTCTAACGTAGGTCAGATTTTGCTTATCCCCGTCGACCCTGTGGGCTTAACACTATTTCCCCCCTTAATTATATCCATGACACAAATCACATAAAATCTATAAGCATAAAGATTTGAGTCCATTTGGTAGTAATCTGTGCATTATAAAGCCTAGCGGCCTACGTAAATAAAAGGCAATTGATCCTAGTATACGAACCTCCCTTTTTTTTAAAATAATCTTTATAGCCTATAATTGTATGATTTGACCCCCACACAATTGGCACAGAAACAATTTTGGTGTTAATATACAGCGAAATAATAAAAATCAATATATTAACTTCTACCACAATTCACCTGTTGAACATTTAGAAATAAGGGGGAAACATTTTTGTCAGGGGTAAAAAAATCGAATTGTTCGAATTGATTTAATGATGTACCAATTTTATAGGGCTCTCCAAGGTTTAAAAAAGGTTAGTTTGCCCTACCTACACGTTATAGTTTTAGTACAATCGGCTCAGACAGTTTCAAGGTCCTCCTGGGGTAAAATTCCTAGAATGGTCCGATTTGATCGGACTGGGTTTGTACTTAATTTGTCCCCCTAGATACGTAAATTAAATAGATTCTTTGTTTTGAAGTCTCGATATAAGAATTACAGAGCTATGACTAGTGACCTCTCCCCATATACCCT
Organism: Ophioderma brevispina; assembly: GCA_023653785.1. Classification (NCBI taxonomy): domain Eukaryota; kingdom Metazoa; phylum Echinodermata; class Ophiuroidea; order Amphilepidida; family Ophiodermatidae; genus Ophioderma; species Ophioderma brevispina. The sequence goes on from JAMKCH010022203.1 coordinate 42,687, forward strand.
GTAGCCCCATCACATTTTGCGTTCCAATTATGCAACCGAAATATTAATATGGTGCAACCAGTTATATTTTCGGGTTCTGTACATAGACGAACAATTTGACAACACCATTTTTTTTTTAATAACGAACGGATATATCTGAAAATTTACCCCCATTGTGACCTTGAACCTATTTTGACTCATAACTATTGAACTAAAACCTTCAGATATGGCAAACTCTACTTTTTTAATCCTGGAAATGTAACGAACACGTTGGCATACTTTTCGACGCGTTTTGATACTTTTCATATTTTGACCCCTGTATAAACCTTACCCCCTTAAAAATATATGTTCCACTCCTTTAATTTTAGTAGACTTTTGATATGTTGTTTTTAAAGGTATTCTCAATACAATTCTGTTGGAATTGATTCTGTTGCAATTAGTGTTGGGTTAAGGCAGCATTCATTCTATTTTGACTGGCCTATTAATCCCGTATGAAACGTTAACAAATTTGACCCCTGTTATTTTCTCAATCTCCCTTCCATATATCAAAATGCTGAATTTGCTCTTTTGCAAGATCTTAAGCAAAGTTGATGGTTTTATCGCTGTACTAGTTTCACCTGTATGGCCGATGCACTGCCAACTAGAACGCAGTTCAGCCATGTTACTTAATATGCTAAAGCATTTTATCGATGGTACCCAGGAACAACGAGGTACAATTATAAGCCCACATTTAGCAATATAGGTCACCAGTGCTAAATCGTAGTCATTGATTAATGACACCTGCCCTTGCAGAATTCATCAGAATATTAAAAAAAGGCATTCAGCAGTATGTACCTTATGGCTAAAATAATGTGCATTTTTGAGCCATGGTTGTTAATTAACTAGCACTTCAATTTTGATACACACATGAGTAAATTTTACTTTCACTCCTTTTAGTCAAATGGCCTCAATCCTTTTTTAAAATTGGATGACCTATTTCTGAAAAAGTGATAAGCAATCCTCATATATGTACAAATAATTTGCCCAAGGAACATACAACACTAATAATAATGAGCAACTACTACAGATATGAAGTATAATACCGGTGGTTCCTTTGTTATTGTTCTTCAAAAGAGACAAAATGGAAAAATAGGACCTACTTTCATAGCAGTGACAATAACACGTCATATAATGAAAATGAAGTATTTGCGAATGTGACTCGCAGGGGAACGTTAGCCGCCGGTCTTTTTTGTACAAAGAGCGCAACTGTACAATCATGTGCATCGCAGCCATTACTGCACTTCGTGAGTTGCTTGGTCAAGGCTTTTGAATGACTGACCACTGCCAGGCCCGTTACGCCCATGGGGGTGCGGGGGTGCGGGCGCACCCCCCCCCCAAATCCACCAAGGGGGAAAAGGTCCACTTTTTGCTGTATTTTTTGATAAAAAGGTAAAAATTGAGAGATATTTTGACAAGAAAGTCTCGCTTTCGGTGATAAATGTTCAAAACGTCCAAAAAGGAGCATTTCAGGGGGTTAGGTCCACTTCTTCGTAAAAGGGGGTCCACTTTTCGAAAACAAAGTCCACTTTTCGTAGTCCGTCCCGCACCCCCCCCCCAAAAATAAATCCTGCGTACGGCCCTAGACCACTGCTTCAGGAATACCATGGTGACGTACTATGGAGAACATGACGGTCCTATTGGAGGAATCAAAGGTTCATGAAGTCCATGAAGTGACAGTAAAGGAGTTGGTGGTCTTTTCGAATCCTCCGTAATCCACAAGAGACGTTGAAGGTGTTCTTCGTCTTCTGCGCACAACTAAATAACTCCCGACTACGGCCAGGACGAAACTGGCTACTTTGGTTGCTCCTAAGTATTTGGGCAACAAATGGTCTAAATTCTGTTTTTAACCTAATTTGTTGTTGTAAACTTTAAGCAGCTATTGACAGCAGAGAATCCCCGTAGTTCGTCATGAGGGAAGATCACCTTTTTCTTGGGACAGAGGTACGATGACATTAATGTGGTCCACCGTTGTTGATGTTGTATATTACCTGATGCAAAAATTTGTGGATAACATTTATCATCTTTTCTCTTCCTGCCTTCAGTGCTCAGCAGCTATGCACATCAATACTTTCTGCCCTTAATTTGTTTTATGGCTGATAGCTTCTACGCTTCTTTCGTGAAGGTTGATCATGGGGATGGCAGCTTCCACAGCAGATGGTGGTATTTCATTGGTGGGTTGCTATCATTGTTTACCAGAGAGCTGAAATATTCTTTCCATTCAGCCAGTAATTTTGCATCACTGCTAGAGACATCTCTCATCTGTGTCATGATATGTCATCTCTCTTCTTGAATTTTGGTGACTCCTGTCTTCCCCTATCTTTCCACGAGAGTTCATGGATAATTTTCCATGTGGTAGCGTATCTCGCAGCTATTCAGTTAACTTGATTTTATCTATCTGTTAGTCAATTACTGGAGTCTCGCCCGTCTCGCCCCCCCCCCCTTGTGGTTTACAACTCCATATCCACCTTCTCTCACCTAGTGAAAAAAAAAATGGAAAAACAACGGGAACTACATGGTAGCCATTGGGGTAGTTACTGTAGAGTAGACGCTTCACTGTATAACTAAAACGCTGTACTTTGTGGCAAGCCCTATCTTTGCGCTACTGCATCGCAACTACTCACAGTGTGGTAATGTGTATAGGGCCGCGTAGCACAACGGTTGTAGCTTCCGCTATAGGCTATCACGCGAGTAAGAAAACGGCCGTGTAGGTGCAATACCTTATTTTTCAAACACAAAAATATATTTTTGACAATCGCTGAGTCAGCCTTTAAATAGAGCACGACGGCGGTCGTTGCAGTCCAACGTATTAAGCTCACATTATTTAACAAGGCAACTTAACATCTCTTACATCTTTACCTTCCAGATCGCTAGCCAAACCAAACAAGGTAAGATGCCAATTGTGTTGCAGATTAGAACAATTTCATGTGTCTATTTCTCAGGAATTTTTCCATAATAAAATGCATGTACCCCCTGAATGGATAGTTCACACCATTAATTCACCTTACAAAACTGGCGGTTCTCGGTTTTCGTGATCAATGTATACATGTTGAGTGATCCCCGGACGTTCTTTGATCCCGGGGCACTTTTTACTGATTTTACCATAGATGCCCGCTGATGATCTCAAAGAGGGTTTTGGCATTGACTACATCACCCAGGTATCACGACAAAGAACAATTTGGGGGGGGGGGGGGGGGGGGGGGGGGGGGGGGGGGTGATGATTTTTTCTCTTTGTTGTTTTTATTTATCAAAACTCAGAATACAAACCCATTCTCACACAATTTTGACTGACTTGACCTTGATTGAACCTTGTGGAGGGGTCAAAATTTAGAGTTGCTTCAATTTGGATTAAAAGTTATGGATAAGTCGGGTGGATCTGATAGGATTAAAATAAGAATAGTTTTGGCTACCTTAGGTGTTTTTGGATAACAAAAGCAGAAACTGGTTCCATTTCTCACAAAGTGCTTCCTCTAGCAATAGAGGCATTTTGATTAAAAGCAATTGAAAACCTTGTTTCTATACGGAAATTTTTTGCTGATCCAAATCTTCCGGTCCCCAGAGCTAATTTTTAGAGGATTGTGCCTAATTTGCATAAATTTCAAAATGGCCGCATTTTAACGTTTTTTTTGGTACATAACTCAAGATTTAAGGTTTGTAATGACTTCATCATTCTTGGTGTCTATACAAATTTTCAGGGTTAAGGAAATACAAATTAGATCATTAGTTATAGCATTAGGTCAACTTAACAGTTAAGTTGCATACAAATTCAAATGGCTGCCATTTGAACATTTTTGTACATACCTCAAGATTTAAAAGGCTGGTACTTCATTCTTGTGTCTATACATATGTTTTCAGGGTCCAGGAATTAAATTAGATCATTAGTTATTGTCCATGGCGCCATGAGTTGGGGTATACAAAACGAGGGTGGCGTTACATTTCACAAATATTTTTCACAAATATGTTTAAAATGTTTTTATTGGATCATTAGAAACAAGTTAGGTAATTTCATTCAGCTGATTTATATTCATTTAAAGGAATTTATTACTTTGATATGTAGAAGATTCAATTGTGTGCTATTTTTACTTTTTGAGTTGTCGTAACTTTGAGTCAGTCGGGTCAGAGAGGGTGGTGCTTACGGATGGGGCCTACGAATGAGGTATGTGTTAAAGTCCTATGTATTTTTTGATATTCCGGGCCTTTTGCATTTTTTTGTTTTATATCTTTGTAACCATGCCATATTTTGAAGATAAATAACATCTCATTTTGGTTTTGGTTATTATGTGGCATTCTTTTTGACCTATACAACAGTTTAAGCTATTGATGTTAATTGAAGGTAACCAAGAGACGCCACAAAATTTTGTACTTTTTACATCAAAATTTTCACTTGCCACCTTATATGACCTTGTGGCCCGTCATATGCACCTACATGTTGCTATTTGTCCTTCCTTACATTTTTAGCTTTACACAATATATAGTTTTATAGTAGCTCAAAAAAAATGATGCACCTTACTCTCATTTAAGTGTGAAACGTGTATTTTGTAGTTTCAGCATGGTACCCACTTTGCTCCAAACTCATGGTGTATGACTTATAGAATTAGGTCCATGTTGACAGTAATTGCATAACAATTCAAAATGGCCGCCGTTTTAATTTTTGCAAATACTTGTCAATATATGGCATAATACCTAACTGATGGTCCCATTGTGTTCTCTGGCCTGAAAACATATGTATAGAAATAATAAGAAGTCTTTACAAGCCTTAAATCTTGAGTATGTACAAAAAATGTTAAAATGGCGGCCATTTTGATTTATGCAATTAGCCACACTTCCCCTAAAATTAGCTTGTGGGGAGCGCGGAAGATTTGGAATCAGCATCAAAAATTTCCTGGTATGAAACACTTTGTTTCATGCTTTTACTCAAAAATGCCTTCGACTATTGGCTTTTTGAAATGGAACCAGTCTAAGAGGGCAACAAAGGCACGGCATTGCATTCTATGATCCATGACATGTTTTGCCACAATCCCGGTGTCATCAAACTACCGTCTCCGCGTGAATGAGTGTCCTACCAGCAACCTGTCCTATTGTGTCGCCATTGAGTGAAACTGTATGCATCGTTTGTTTCAGCACGTACCAAATGGCCTCGTATACAGTCACGGTTATTCGCGTACTGTTGCTATGGTAGCTAGGACACTCTCTCATGGGGGACACTCAATTTCTTAACACCGGTTACTACGCATCACAGATTTCCCATTCCTTATTATAATCACTTTAGGCTTGCGTCAATTCTTAACAAAATCACGACCTTAATGTTTGCCTTCATACAAAACCAAATGGACCTTTTCCCTATTTTGCAGTTTTTCTACTGCAATTGATTTATTCATTATCATTAATTTCCCCCTTCCTGGTATAGCTTCCATTCAGAAATGAGTATCCATGCATTTGGTGTGATGATAGGTATTGAGGCTGTACATAAGTATCGTTTAGCCTGCATCTTTCAGGGTACCGATTTGGTCAAAATTTTCTGAAGGCCAATTCAAAAGCAGTATTTTTTAAAAGTATCTCAGCACGCATGGAACCATGTGGCTTGTATTGTACATAGGTCGCTGGAAACCCTCCCTTTTTATTTCTTATCTCAACTTGGTAATTTAATGAAAAGACTAGTTATGGTTCTTGGTTCTACACCAAGATGGTTAGGTCCAGCTTGCCAAGCAACATTTCTTCATGACTTTTTGTTCATCTTCTTTTCTTTTTGAAAATATAGAATGGTGAAATATACGGTCAAAGGTTTTGAAAAATTCACGTAGAAGTTTGAGATTTATTTTATGCGCGTACGAGGACAGCTCTAAATCTAACTCGAGCGGTGATACCCCTGGAACTTTCAACTTCTTGGACAATAAACTCTGAAGTGCTATTGTTCTCCGCATACGCGGGCGGCTTTAGTTCCGCATTATTTTGCTGGAGTCAATGATCATGGTGTACATCGTTGTTCACTGATGTTTCAGGGACAAAGTTGAAATGACATTTATGTTGATTTCAGAATTGCACAATACTAAACGTTAGTAACCCGTAAAACTGATTTATATAAGTTTAGAAAATGTACTTCGGAAATTATGTACTTCCCAGGGTGCTCCACCTTTGTAACTGCTATGAGATGTACTCGCTGGCATAATACCGGATTTCGCGATTCGGTAGACTTTCAAAACACACTTATACAAGACTTTGGATCGCCTTTATAGGCTGGTCCTGATTTCACATACGATGAATGGTGCAGGTATTTCGTGTTAAAGACACTATCAGTTATCCATCAGAAAGAGTAAAAATATTAGAAATTTGCAGGATAGCTTAAAAGTGAAGGACGAGTCTGTAGAATTCTCATAAGTTATTTTTTGCAACTAAAAATCTGTTGGAAAAAGAAGAAAACAACGGTATTCAAAGATATGAATCTCCATTCAATATTAAAGTGTCCGTAGGGACAGCAAATTAAATTTTGTCCTCATTAAGCTGCTTATACTTGTGACAGACATGCAAAAATCTTATATTTGATTTTTTTTTTTATTTTCCGATTTCGCAAAGGGTTAAAGTGGGTTAAACAAGTTTTAAGGATAATGTGAAGATTCTGGATTCAATGTCACATACAATTATCGGGTTGGGACAAAATATGGAGGAAAGTTTATGGGTTTTTTTAATGTTTCAGTTGTGTTAAAACTTGTACCAATTATAGTGAACGTTGTCAGGACTAAAATAAGGTATAATTTGCCCTACCTAAACTGTATAGGATACATCCTAGAAGCTGATAGAGGTTCGTTGAAGGTCATCCTGGAGTAAATGTTTCAGAATGATCCAATTTTCGTCAAACCAATACCAAATCTCTCGCCCGTTCAAACCAAACAGAAAATGATTATCGTCTTCACCTTAGAATGCCCTGTACAGTTGATGGTAATGGATCTCTCCTTAAACAGCGCGAGTTTTAAAAAAATGGACCCTGTTTGTGCCCACCATTTTACATTTTAAGTAATATATCTCAACATATGTGCTATAATTTAATGTACTGCAATGATCATTGCCATCGGTTAGGTATAGGCTGAGCTATATCCTTTTGAACGAAGTGGGCGGTTTTGCGCTATATCCACGGATTCACATTAAAATGCACGTATTTTATTAAAGTACAAATATTGAAATTTTGGCCAGGCTATTTAATCAACTCCTGTTCGTACGTTCATAATGCTGTAAAATCAGAAGGTCGATCATGTGCTTGATAAGAAAACATCATTTTGGACCAATCTCTATAATGAATATGTAAATTGTAATAATATCTATATCATCATTTTATTATTTACATAGTTCTAGAATGCTAGGCGTATTTCCTCTGCACTTTATTACAGTGTAGTACAATTTAATATCACCATGGGAAATGTATGTCTTACCCTCTTGTTTGATTATGTCTTTGCAAAAGATTAATCTCCATTGTGGGTATTTTCATCTGACAAATGAGTATAATTCACTTTTCGTCGTATCATGAACATAATTCTAGCTATAAAGTGTGTAACGTTATACCGTCTTCTGATGCCGATATGGCCATTATTCTGCAGCCATTTTGTCTCTCCATGTTGATTCAAAATCAGACGCACTTTCGTCGAGTTTGACAGTGGGAGTTCTTGAAACCTATTATGTCTAAATGACAGGTAAACATATGTTGCTTCATTATAATAACTGAAATTAATGACGGAAGCAGGACAATATGGTCTTAGTGTTAACTCGCGTTTGAAGTGTTTCAACTTTGGTATTACCTTCATCCATTCTAAATCTATCATTGTCTGATCTGATTTTGTAAGCCAAAATTAGCTTTAAGCCTTTATATCCGTGTTAGGGATTATTAGGATTTTACTTTTCTGTAGAGGGCATCACAGCCTTATCTTTGTTTTCTTGTGACCACGCAATATGGTATTTTCTTACTTCACCGTCGTAACTCGTAAAAACCTCGTATGCATTTGCATATCGGAAGATATTGTATAACATCATCACTTGAGATGTGTTATTAAAATTTACGTCATTTACGGCTGTTGACAGTCATTGCATGGATGTATTCTAGACATTGCTGATGCAATTCTGAATGGCGGTGTCTCCCTCATAATACTGTGGACGTGGAGGAAAATGGAACACACAAACTACTCTGTACTTCGAACTACAATCGAAACTAGTCCTACATTTGCTGCCGCCATTGTGTATTTCTCAGTTATGACTTTGGGAATATTGGGCAATGGGAGCTTAATATTCGTTATCGTTTTCAATAGCCACATGCGTACTATGCCGAATCTTCAGATACTAAGTTTAGCCATTGGAGATATCCTGTACATTTCAATGAGGATCCCAGCAGATGTGGTATACTATGCTAACAAGGAGTGGCCTTTCGGTGAAGTCCTCTGCAAGATATGTTGCAGTATATTGTTCGTTTCGCATGGCGTGTCTGTTTTGACTCTCACAGCTCTGAGTGCAGAGAGGTACTTCGCCATCACCAAGCCCATGCAACATCGAAAAATTAATGTTGTCCGTACAACTGTGTGTATGGTATTCGCCATATGGGCTCTATCAGGGTTGTTAAGCATTCCTGCTATAGTTATGGCAAAAGTAGACGCGCAATGGAAGACCTGTTCTTTGCCCACGTTATCCCGTCCATATCTAATCTTTATATTGACAATGTTTGTGACATTGTTTGCCATTCCGCTTTGTTTTATATCTGTCTTTTACATTCTTACAGCGCGGTATCTTCTGCAGGATGCTCGCAATGCTCGGTCACAATCCGGGACGACAAGATTCACTCAAAGAAATAACCGACAAATGAATGCTCGTTCTCGACTGGCTATCATAGTATTGGTCGCTGTTATTTTGTTTGCCATTTGCTGGATGCCTTACTACGTGTATGAGCTCTGGACTGAGTTTGATCCATATTTGTTATACACCGATGCAGTGTTCAATTTCATGTATGTCCATTATCTGATGCCCATGATTGCATCCTGTACTAATCCAATGTTACTTTATATTATGAGCTCAAACTTTCGACAACAGTTTACGAAGTACCTTTGTTGCTGCATTAAAGCTTGCTAGTCAAACGAAATGCTGCCAATTACTAAGTATTATACTGTATAAACTTTTTTCTTATGGAGAGTGCCCGTGATTCGGATTAGCAAGAATCTTTGAGGTGGACAACGGAGTCTAGCGATTACGTAACCTCTTTGTGAGCAATGTTCAAATTGAAATGCCGACACCCGATATTGTCTGTTTCGGGTTCTTTCCACAGCAGCCGGCAACGTCCCACTGGGTTATTGTTATGACTGCCATTGTTCAAATAGAGTCTCTTCAACAGACTTTAGTAGGCGTCTGTGAAATTTGATATCCGGTTTAATAATAAGGATTTAAAACAAAAATACGTGACCGGTTAGAAGTTTTTCTGTATAACGGTTTCAGGTGGTATAAAAGGAACCTTTTTTGACAAAAAAAAATCCTACACGGTCTTCGATTTGTCTTGGGAATTTCGAACTAAATGTCCGCGTTTTCAAATGGCAGTAGTGCGTGAACTGATGCTGGTGTAATCCATGCACAGCGGGATGTTGTTGGCTGCTGTGGGTTCTTGCAAATGTAACAAATCGGTCATAGATTATTCCACTCACTAACTCTAGATCAATATAGGACGATCAGCAACCTTGAATGTTCTGGTCCTACCTGATATTCTTGGACACAGGTGAAAAATGAGCCTTACCCATGATACTTAGCGGCTTAGTTCCAAGTCACCTATTAGCATGCTCACATAATAAAAAAAAAAAAAAAAAAAATACGCAGTGTAATAATCAGTACATTTTGTAAGTTGTGCTTAAATTACTCAACAGTTAGGCCCCAGGCCCACGTCAGTTGCCACTGTTTTCATCGTCACTGCTATTAAAAGTTCACATCAATCATGCTTCTGTTAAATTACCTGTGCATAACTCAAAACTCCAGAAACTTCCCCTGCAAAAGTAATCTCTATCTATCAAACATAATACCCTTGAACATACGCGCCATGGCTACAGAGCTATGCGCTCTGTAGCCATGCGCACCGATACACTCTAATATCAAAACAGCCCTATTATAATTATTATACACCCCAAAACCATTGCACTCCTGGATCAATATAGGACGATCAGCAACCTTGAATGTTCTGGTCCTACCTGATATTCTTGGACACAGGTGAAAAATGAGCCTTACCCATGATACTTAGCGGCTTAGTTCCAAGTCACCTATTAGCATGCTCACATAATCATTGCACCTTAAAGCACACAAACCATCACAAACCACCTACTTAGTCTACAACAAAACACCCCAATACACACACAACGTCAATATTGTGATTGTAAATGCGCACAAAAGCCAACATGTTAGCGCCCTACATGGTACACTGCATAACAAAGGGTTATCCCGTCTATCATCCTTGTGGTGGAAGTGATCTATGGAATTTACACCACTTGCTAATCCAAAACACGGGCAATCTCTAGTCCGCAACTAATATCAAAATGTCAATCTATTTCTTTACATGTGTGAGTGAAAACCGAATCATTGCATTGCACATAGTTAGACGGATGAAACACCGATTGTAAAGCTGATGATCTAACGTTCATCAGGGAGTTTTTTTTAAATGAGCACGAACTTTATTTTCTTGCCACTAATCACCGACTTTTCATTTAGTTTTATTAAGAAAGCCTTGTCAATACCGCTTTTAATCTTGAAAGCAAGAAATTCTACACAGCTGCAAAATAATAATATTTGTGTGTTCAAGCTAAAATAGCCGAGTGTTAATTAAAACCAATTTGTGTTTATTAAAGCTTGTCTGTATTAACATTCCTTTTCCTGGTAATGCAATAAGTGCGATGGCCCATGAGTGCATAAAAGAAATTATTTGTTGCGAATTATATCCATTTTGCCAAACTGGAGTTCTTGAGTTTGTACGTGTTTGCATACTTAGGAGATAAAAAAAGAGATTTGAGTTAATTTATCAATTAAATTTGCAAGAGAAAGATGTTTTGTCTTTACACCAAAATCACTTCCATTCTTTAAAAATAATTTTGACGTTTACATTGTGTGAAAACTGCTACAAAAATTACAATATAGGATAGGTGTAACATCACTGCCGCCCTTGTGTTGTGCACCTGGCAATCCTTGGCAGATTTCTTTTGAAAGCAGAGCAGGAATTCACACACAGGTGCATATTATTGCTTTTGTTATTTGTCTATATATGACCATAGGAATCATCTGACGCCGGTTTCAACAAAATCTGAGCACTGGTACCCCAGGATGACCTTGAACTACACCTGGCACAAAAAGTATCTCGACATGTTTTTCGATCAGCATTGTGCCAAAGTCAGACCATTTTGAAAGTTTCGAAATATACATTTTGTTGCCTAGGTCTTGCTCTTTCATCTAACACCTCGCTTGTAAAGAAGCGTGCAAAAATGGCTGAGCGCCCGAAAGAAGCAAACCCCCAAAACCAAAAGTTGCAGTTTTCGGATTTTTCAATGGCATGTGTGGTACAACGCAATAATACGTGTGTATTGATTTTACACAAAGAGGTTTTCCGACTGAATGAGCGAGAAAGCCTACTTGCAATATTGATTGTGGTACACGTGTTCGTGTCCCAGTACACTGCAATGCCCATTGAAAAATCCAAAAAAATGCAACTTTTGGTTTTGGGGGTTTGCGTCTTTCGGGCATTCTATCTCAGCCATTTCTGCAGGCTTTTTTACAAGCGAGGTGTTAAATGAACCATTTTGTACACTCTTTTGCAAGGTCATATGGGTCTACAGCAGAACTACATTGATTCTTACAGACTCTTCTCTTGAACTTTAATTAGGAAAAGCACTCAGCTGGTGCTGGGATAGGACCTTCTTTAACTAAAATGAAAAATAATGTGGCTTTTGCTTGTAAAATGTTAGAAAGACTACTGGAAATATCGGTGCAAATTTGGAAATTGAAACCAGTACTTTTTCAAGTACATTTGGAGTATACTGTTTGGGTCGAGTTATTTCGAGTACATCGAGTAAATTCCGACTACAATGTGTTCGAGTGTTCGAGCTCAGTGTGTAAACATGGTAAAAGGAGATACAGTCCGTCCGGAGCCATAGTCCGGGCTCCATAGACGACAACGAAATAAAACGTAAAACTAATGTTGCGTGAAGATTCAACTGAATCGAGTTCCCTATTCTTTACCGTTGTTCTTGAACTATGAGTCCGGTGGACTATAAAAACTTCTACATCGTCATATTAGCTAATAGTGGGTTAGCAATTATATACCTAATCTAGTACTACTACTACTACTACAGCTTAGGAAGCTTAGAGTTCGCTGTAGGCCATTTCAAATTCGTCATCGACCTTTTATAATAATAATAATAGAGGTGGGCTATAGAAGGTCAATGTTTCAGATCACTTCGAACACAGGCTCATTTGATGACTTTAATCACCCTGATCCCACTTTCGAAGAAAAAATGAAAAAAGTGCGAAAACCAGGGAGCCCCGTCGAAAAATCCAAAATGGCCGCCAAATTGGCCAAAATTTGATTTTTGACCATAACTCCATTATTTTTTGTTCAATTTGCTTAATTTTGGTGGCAATACCAATGTTTTGGGGTATTAGGAATCATTCTATTTAACTTTCATCTCACCATAGCCTTTCGTTTTCTTGAAAATGCCGTTTTTGCTTAAAATTGAGATCTGAGGACGCTTTCCCATAAAACGTGCATCCGATTGAAAATGGTGATTTTAGCATTCAAAAAGTTGAAGAGGGTTTTATTATGAACACTTGCTGAAAATTTGACTTGACGTGGTGTTGCGGTTTGAAACTGTAGGCCTTTTAATGTCCATTAAAAAAATTTGCCCTCCATTGAAACCCACAAATAAAGGTCGGTGACCCCTGTATATTCCAATGGAGAGTGTTTTCGTCAACTTTAAAATTGGATTGCCCAGGAAAGTGGTAGTGTTACACAGCTTCTAATCTTCAGGAAATTGAAGAATAATAATTCTGATGATGGCCCACCAGTTAAAATTTAAAAAGATTTGATATGATGTGTATGTTTTGAGGAAAGAGCCCCGCAGTCGCAGTCCAAATTTTAAGCTAAAATGCAATATCGAGAAAACAAGAAGTCGTGGTGAGGATGGAGGATGAATGAGAATGATTTGCCACAAAAATGAAGGTGATTAAACAAGCTTATCAAGTTATGGTCAAAAATTATGGGATTTTTGGCCACCATTTGGCCGCCATTTGGATTTATTTTTCGTTGGGCCACCCTGGTTTTCGCACTTTTTTTTAATTTTTTTTTATTCGAAAATGGGAAAGATAGCATCATTAAAGTCATTCTATTCTAACTGTGTTCGAAGTGATTTGAAACTATGACCCAAATATGACCATCTTACCCACCTCTAATAATAAGAGATTAATAGCGCATTTTACAAAGCGCTCTGCCTGTTAGTATTACGCTACCTTCACGAAATCGTCACAATCATTCGCTCACTAGGAGGCAGCTGGCCAAGCGCACAATCCTATCAGCAACTAGATTGTAAGGGACACAAAAACGTTGAAAAACACAGTGGGGCTCGAATCACAATTTTTAAAGGTTGTACTGATCACGAGTCTGCGACTTTTCCACTAGACCAAACGTGCTTTCAAGTCCTTGTTAAATTGAAGATTTAGGCCATTCAAACGTTCCTGAGAACAAAGAAAGAGTGAGTATTGGATCACGTATACTTTTCAATGATAAAGCAATTAAAGTGTACTGGGAAAATCACCGGTTTTCAAATGATAACTACCAAATAATTTATAGTAGTATACTTGAGTTACTAAATACAAATGTGACTCCTCTTGATGACTATATTGTCAATGTATAGTCATATGTAAACAACTTTGGTATTAATTGTAAACAAATCTGACAACTGACAAGGACGTCAATAATAATTGTAGGAGATGTATGTTGAGGACGGTTAAGTTTTTTCCAAAACTCTAGACCTATTGTGCATCAAGTGGCACGTAATTTTCAAGTCAACGTCCAAACAGAGTCTTTCAGCGACGACACTTTTCTACCTGAATCCGCAAGGTCAGAAGCTATCATCAACTGGTCAAAATGTTATTGTATTTGGTTCAAGCCACGCTTTCCAACTTGGCATGGGGCATGTGTAATTTAACTAAAGTCGTTATATACCGAGACGCTTACTCAAAGGGATAGTAGTATATTGTACCACCAACATTTATATTGTGTTGATTGAATTTAGACCAAATAAGTTTACCTAAATTCTATTTCTTGACCAACCGTGGTTTAATTAGTTATAACAATAGTATTCGCTTCCGAACATTTTTTTTTCTCCGATACATCGCTTGGAACTCCAAGTCCAGAATCTCTCTGCTACTTTTCCATAGAGGTATCCGTGTTTAATATAGCACCCATCATGGGTAAATAATCTGCCGAAACCACATTCACCTGCTTTGCACCTGGACCACGTTGCATTTGTCTGGGTGAGTGCTGAGTGTATTGTTGAACCTCCGAAGATGGCGCTAATCTGAAACACGGATAGACTCTATACCTCAATTTTTAGTGTTTTAGTCACAAGAGAAAATGACGACTACTGTGTGAAGTGATGTGGAATGAATTCAGTGTTCTGCCACAGCATCCTTAAACATGCAGTTTGTTCCGTTGAGCCTGCCGAATCATAGGGTGGTGGCACAATACAAAATCTTTCCCAACTATGTGAAACATAGCTTTGTAAATGCTTTGAAAAGGGTACAAATAGGGTGAAATATTTTGATAATGAAAGCTATTGGCAATTTTGGCGATTTTTTAACTGTGGGACCAACTATGTTACATTTTGTTTTCATTCTGTACAAACGTGGAGTAATAAGTCAAGGGGATAATTGCTCCCTGGCTCAAACATTTGAGGCGTAATAAAATTTGCATTTTTGTCCGGATTTTCGAGCTAAATTTGGTCCCAAATTTACGAAAACTGAGTTAATTTTTGCGCGCATTTGTGTGTTTTAGCACTTGTTAGAGAGTAGGTTTACTGGGACGATTTCTCCATTGGATTTTTTGCTCGGTACACACATAGAATTACATAGTCATTATCTGACCAAACAAACCTACCCAAAGATATTTCAACGAATTTTAAAAACAACAAGAATATGTTATAAGTTATCAATTGATTTCTTTTAATCTGTAATGTGTTCAGACGATTGGACTATGCGCAAGAGAGTGCCCACCAAACTATTCAGGACATGAAGCTCATCTGCGACTAATAAATATCTCAAACAAACCTCTGGTGTTGCAAGCGAATATTTTTCAAATGTTAGTTTTTGTTTGTTTGAGTTGTTTTGTTTATTTATTTGGTTTTCGCGACAGGCATCATTTTATACTGATATTGGGGAGTCAATCCTCGTCGGTAAAATCCACATCGGTAGTAAACTTGCTATTTGAACAAAATTAGTTTGCTGATTTCTCCCTGATTGCAGCGGTCGCTATCCTCATTAGAAATTTTGCTTCATAGAATATTGAATTTTAATGCATTAATTTAACATGATTTCCATATGGCAACGAATATTCAAGAATGCAAAGAAATTGATGTTGGACCTCTTGAAGTGCTTCTTCTCAAAGGAAAATATGCGAACATACAGATCTGTACATAAAGAGAAATAATACATGTCTTTGATATCGTGCCCACCACTTCGCGCTCGTCTCCTTAAACGTAGGTGAAAGTCTTTGACGATTTGACAGAGGTAAGATGAGAAGATGACAATTTAATTTAAAAGCACGGCTGGACACAAACTCTCAACTGTATAAAGTTGTTTTTACTATTAAAACAGAAAAATGTCGCATTGTTTTAGTATTGATGTCAATACACGGACAATTTCATTGGTCTGACAAAGATAAATATTTAAATTTTATTCCACGAGTCCGCTAGTCAGAAGTTTTGGTAAAGGACTTATAAGCAGCTTTTATTTCTTTTGTTTGTTTTTGGTTTTTATTGTTGGTTTTGTTTTTCTTTCTTTTTGTTGCTGGTATTATTTTGAGAGTTACAAATGACTTTCTTTATTATGATTCCTTTCTGCCCCTTCCTCTCCATTTCTTAACGTTTTGCCCTTTATTCAGAAGTCCGCTATTCAACCAATGTTTTTTTTTTTCGACTAGCGACCTTTGATTATAGGTTTTCTGACTAATGGGTTCTTCTGAGTAATATTGAATACTGCTGAATTGCCGACAATGCACCCGTAAATAGAATGAAATGATTATATTACAGAAGACAAGTATTTGGATTAATGATTTGCAGAATACATTGGCGTCTATGTCTATCTGCTCCACTAATGAATATCTTTCATTTTATGATTTATGACTGTTGCATGGCATATAAACCTTTAATGCTGAGTGCAAAACAAATGTCACACCTGTCATGACCATTCCGGCAAATACAAAACATTTCGACATAAATGTTATAAAAATGTTACAAATAGTGTGAGTCAAGACGTTAACGAGATATTTGAAAAAAAAGGACACTCAAACCCTAGTGAAAACACAATTAGGAACTACATTTTCTCACGCCTCATCTAAATATATTACTCAAAAGTACTCATTCCGCGATGGCAAACGGAATGCTTGGATATAAAAAAAAACAAATGCGAAGTATTAAAGCATTTTAGCTGCGTACTTCCATGGAATTATTTCTGCCTTCATCGATTTCATGATCATTAAGGTTGATGCATCTCTTGAAGCCCTTTCCCACGGGCTTTCAGTGCTTCACCTGGAAGATCAGTGGCGTAACCAGACCATTTGCAAATGGGGCGGGCAGTAGGGGTGCCAAGACATTTTCTGAGGGGCTAATTGGGATCCTTCTCCATAGACATTGTCCAAAAAGGTAGTTCATTGGGGGGGGCAGAAGGGGGGGCAAGGGTTCCGTTTGGGGGGGGCTTCGCGCCCCCCCTGCCCCCCCGCTGGTTAAGCCAATGCTGGAGATCCTGAGTGACGAAGGTTTGGCCTCACCACTATACGTATTTAGTGTTGTAGACTTGACTGCTGGCACCATGAGTACACTTTTGGTATAAACCTAATAGATGCTTGTCATTTGAGTGGATCTTATAGTTCCATGACATGAGATTTAATGAAAAATTAAATTCTCATTGTAATTAAAAAATGTTACATGGCATTATTGTCAAGTTCATTCATCGTGCATTTTTGGTCATAATTTCAGAACATTGCACGCCTCACCCACTTTTCCATATTTGCGTCGATGTTATATTGACCATACATAAACGCGATTTTACAGTATACACGATTGCAGTAAACCAACAACCCGGATTGTGGTATTGATTGCCAGACGTCCTTTAAAGATGTCGGGGAACACAAATCAATCGTTTGTGCTGGTATCGAAAGAAGATTTGAGGAGCTTTTAGACGGATCGGGATGCGAAAATACGGAATAAAAAATATACGTATGCAGTCAACCGGTTGGATGCATATGCAGCATGTGCTGGGTCGACTCTAGCAGTCGTTGAAGACATTGATGAGGAGATCTCGATAAGTTTCTGTCGCGGTTTCGATGGTCTACGCAAAGTAGACGGTACCCTGCCTGATAGTCGGGAGATATGGTCCAAGTTCTGGCCGACCGTAAAGTTGAGTATGGACACAATTTTTTTGCTGAAAATGATAGATAGGGTGTGGATCCTTGAGCATTTTGAGAATCCAAGATGCGTCGCCATATATGATTATCTATCTATTTTTTGACGATGTTAACGTTTTGTGGCTGCATATTATTGACCTCTAACCACTTTAAAAAAGTATCAAGAAATACATTTCTTTGTTTAAACAACATAACAAAAGTACTTAATGTCTATTTTATCGCAGGTATTGGCTGTTATAGGGCAGATTTCAAAATTATTGGATTCTTTCCATTTGATTTGAAGTATGACTCACAAGTTATCAAGCTGCCATAACTTGTTCGTGGCTCCTACAGTCTATTTAGTTTTAAACTCCATATTTTGATAATATAGTGTAGAATAGATATATCATTTATGCAGACGCAATCTCAGGTGGACCCGGCGAATTTATGGATTCGCTTCCATTTGATTTAAAGGATGACGTAAAGCTACAAAGTCCATACACTTTCAGCAAAAAATATTATGTCCATACGCTCAACTGTATGGTCACATGAACGTTCTACCTGACTAGTTACACGAAGAAGCCACTTCAAAGCACAAAGCAATATCGATATCACGAAATCAGAAAAGTTTTTTGCAAGCACTGACGTGTACAAGGCAATGATGGTCAAACTTAAGAAGGATGGGAAAGGGTCTGTTGCGAATTTTTTTCATCGGAAGCCCTCAACATTACCACACCACCTGGCCTACAGAACAAAGTGTTCATGGATGTAATGATTTACTTTGCCAGCAGGGGGTGTGAAAATCTAAGGGACATGAGAGATGATTGATTGTGTTCAAAACTGATGAGCAAAACCTTCGCTATATTGTGCATCGTGAGGACTCACCCCCCCCCCCTCCCTACAAAACCTAAGAGAGAATGATGACGAGGGGTACTCTGGGACAGTATGAAATTCCTGGGTCAAGCAGATGTCCTGTCTCCAGCTTTCTGGCTTATAAGCAGGTACTGAATCCAAGCTGTTTATAGTAAAACATTAAATATTTCGGATTTGTGAGTTGGAAAACAACAGGAACGGTCTGCCTACGGGAACACACAGGGGGGGACCAATGTAAGTTTCATTCTATTAATATCAAATGACAAGGATCTATTATAGGTGTTATATAAAAACCAAGTATTTAATGCGTCTAAATTCTACAATGGAACTAATATTTTCATTCGGTGAAAGATGGAATGTTCCATTTTTGATGGAACATCCATCTTATCTTATGAAAATGTTATTCCATGCACTCTATAAACTTGAAAAATTTTATATTGTAACCCATAGAAAAAGTCAAGGTTTGTGAGATCGGGAGATCTTTGAGGCCATTCGACTTGTCCTGGACCTATCACACGGTTGAGGAAGAGCTCTCCTAGTTGATCATGGGATGGACGAGCACGGTACACTGCAGTGCCATCCTGTAAATACCATACATACTCTGCGTTGGTTCTTGGTCGTGCATTACAATCTTACAAGTTCCGTTTACATTTCTTGCGAAAAGACAGGACCCACGATACGATGGCCAATTGAACGAATCCAGATACCAATTTCCCAATCATTTGGGACATCATAGATAAAAATTGTGGGGTGGTTGGTTCTTGTGGCGCATTATGTCGGAATTTGGAGGAGCTTGACTGTCCATGTGACGAGCCAGTGTAAGAGCTGTAATCGTCCCTTTGCTCCCTAGCCCAGCGAAGTCGAGCAACTCTGTGGTGAACGGTTAGGCGTGACATTTGGTCATTCGTCTTGCTCGGTAACCATGTTGAAAGCAATCTCGATTTACAGTTTGGCTGGAAACGTTGGTCCATAGTGTCTTCTCCACAACCCCGAAACCAAGGCTCGTTGACATTTCCGGGCTCTACGGCACAGATTAAGCAGTCGGCGATCATCTCGTCTGATAGTCAATCGTTGTCGTCCTGGAGATTTTAGTGGCCTCAAATGACCCACCTCTCCATAATGTTCTGAGGATTTTAAAAGGCCGTATAGCGATATCACGGGGAAATCGGCGACTTTGGCTTGTTTGAAACCTTCCCGTCGGAGTGCAAGCATTCTTCGGCGTATTGATAATGCCGTTGGACGAGGCATAGCGTGGGGAACCTATTTGTCAGTGTTTTAAAGGTAACAGCAAATTTCTGAAAAACTGGACTGTGCACACCGGTTTGGAGCCGGGAAAAGGAACAAACAACAGACGTTTATAGCTACCAACTTATGCATGGATGCACTTCGCCTGGGTAGTGGGGACTCATGTAATCATTCATCTACTCTAATATGATTACTAAGGCGTTTCAAATAGAAATACGCTTTAAGATTGGGTCTGAAAAAATATTCCAACTTAAAATATGGCAACAGTGTATTATGACAAAATAATAGGTTAATGAAAATAATGAAGGTTAAAGGGGGGTGGCCCGGTTAAGTATATAAAGTTTTCATCTTGATAGAATGGCCTTCACCCCAAAACCCTATTTGTAAAGTTTCGCGCCGATATTCAATCCATTATGTTGTGAGAGCTAAAAAAACGTGGATTTTGTAATCCCCATAGAGTACTGTGGTAAAATTAATATTGGTCGACCAAAATGGGGCACATTTTCGCTCATAACATCCAAACAAACATCCTTTAGTCCTAAGATTTCACAGGGTAAATGAGAAAATAGTCGCTTTCTTCTATACCAAAATGTTGACCACTTCCGGTAAAATCTGGGGTCCCTGGGGACGAGGCTATTAGCGATCGGGCCATGAACCTTTAAAATTGGTACAACCATAAATAAATGAAAAATATTACTTAGGAATAGAACGAGAAAGCCAAAATAGTACTCTCGCTACATGAAATATCGTTTCTAATACATAGTACAGTGGTGGATTTAAGAGTCAGCAGTGTCAGCAGCTGCTGACAAGGCCCCCCCTAAAATATGCTCTCAGGCCCCCCGGACACACTTAGTGCACTAAAGGGCGATATTGCGTTGCTTCTGGCGCAAAGGGGCCCCACCTTAAACTGCTGACAGGGCCCTTTTCCTTAAATCCGCCACTGACATAGTAAGAGTATCTCATGCGAGCGAATAATATTCCAATGGTCGAAGTGCAATTTTTCCTAAACACCAACGTGTAAGTCTTCTGCCTTGTACAAAAGGGCCATCAAATTATGCAGTCACTTCTATCAAGAGTCATCCGAAGATGAAACAGTCCAGATACTTGACAGACCACTGCCGAGGTATCTGGCACCGTATGGTCACGCTACGTTGGCATTCGAGTGTAGGTGCTAAGGAGTTCCGGCTGGCTTCGTTGAATTCACAGCAGATTACAAGTCAGAAGATGTTTTCATACCTAATAGGCTGTCTAAATTAGGTCTCTCAAAAATACAAAATTTAGAAAGTGTAACAAAAGCACTTTGAAAAAAGACGTTGATAAAAATATTTACACCACTCTCCAACATGTCTAATATTTTAAGTTAAAAAAAGTATTTCCATTATCACATTTTAAAGTGCAAAGACCTCTTCAAGGAATCAACATACTGATGAAAAAGAATATGATACAATTTTTATTGACACAATCTAGAGTGCATCTTATCTCTGGGATGGGCAAGGAGGGGGCTAGGGGACGCGTCCGTATACAAGGTGAGCCCTTTTGAACAAAAGAAGAACAAGGTGATTATTGGAAATTAATGTCTTTAAAACGATTCACATTTGTAACATTAGAAGTACATCCCAACAGTATGAGAGAAAATAGCGCGGTTTAGTGGTTAGCAAGCTTACATCTGGACCAAAGGGTCCCAGGTTCTAATCTCAGTGGGGCCACTTGGGGATTACTTAGAACTCAATTTGGGATTTATTTGTTATAACAGATATTGATTAAAACCTGAATGCACGCTCCCGTGGTTCATTTGACATTGGCAAAGAACCATGAAAGCTTGCAATCCGTTATTCTTTGTGTTTCGTAGTGTGTTGGAATGTTGCAATATGGTGCTTTTTAGCTGGGCCTTAAGTTGCACTATACTGTCACGAATTAATTTGTAAAGTCTCTAGTAATGTGACCTACAGGCCACGATTTGAGATGAAATTAACCTTGATTTGTAATCCATGTCAATGCCAATATATTGTCATGGTTGCAAGTGTTTGGGTTGTTACCAGATAACAAGCTTAACGTTACACATCATGATGTATATTTATTGTTTACAGAATAATCGATAAATCCATGCATGTGCTGGACGATCAAAGTCCTACATAAATCCCTTTTTTGAAATAACACAAAAGATAAGAAACAACACAATACATGCAATTTTACAAAGAGTTTTAACTTGAAATTTAAACTACTTAGTTCACCAGGTAGACAAGGATGTATTATATTATTAATCTTTCCCTGGAGATGGCCAGCGCACGAGAGTGTTGAAAAAAAAAAAAAACAACCCATGTGCGCTGGCCGGATTCGAACTGGTGACCTTCGTATTACATTGACGACGCTCTAACCGACATGAGCGATCAAGCTGGGTCGGTAGAAGAGCGGAAGAATATCATCTATAGGGTTCGTCGGAAGGTTGTCCATCGCTTTCCTAGAAGATAGCATCAGAACTGTATATTGAACATATACGATTCATTTGTTTTGCATTTAAACTACTTAGTTCACCAGGTAGACAAGGATGTATTAAGTATTATCTTCCCTGGAGATGGCCAGGCGCCACGAGGGAGTGTTGAAAAAAAAAAAAAAACCCCATGTGCGCTTGGCCGGATTCGAACCGGCACCTTCGTATTACATGCACGCGCTCTAACCGACTGGTATCTATGAAGCTGGGTCGGTAGAAGAAGCGATAGATATCATTAATAGGTGATAGGTTCGAAGGGGGTCCTCGCTTTCCTATCGGATCGCATCAGAACTGTATATGTAACATATACGAGTATATTGTTTTGAAATTTAAAATACTTAGTTCACCAGGTAGACAGGATGTCTTTATAGTATTAATCTTTCCTGGAGATGGCCAGCGCACGAGCGTGTTGAAAAAAAAAAACCCCATGTGCGCTGGGCCGGATCGAACCAGGCGAACTCGTATAAATGCACGACGCGCTAACGATGGAGCTATCAAGCTGGGTCGGTAGAAGAGCGATAGATATCATTTTTAGGTGTGAGGTTCGAAAGGTGTCCATCGCTTTCCTAGAAGATAGCATCAGAACTGTTATATTTAACATATCATTAATTTGTTTGAAATTTAAAATACTTAGTCACCAGGTAGACAAGGATGGATTATATTATTAATCTGTCCCTGGAGATGGCCAGCGCACGAGAGTTGTTGAAAAAAAACCCCCTGTGCGTTTGGCCGGATTCGAAACCGGCGCGACCTCGTATACATGCAGGACGCTCTACCCGACTGAGCTATCAAGCTGGGTCGGTAGAAGAGCGATAGATATCATCATAGGTGTTAGGTTCGAAAGGTGTCCTAGCTTTCCTAGCGATAGCCCATCAGAACTTGTATATTTAACATATACGATTATATTTGTTTGAAATTTAAACTCTTAGTTCACCAGGTAGACAAGGATGTATTATATTATTAATCTTTCCCTGGGAGTGGCCAGGACACAGATGTTGAAAAAAAAAACCCCATGTGCGCTTGCCGGGATTCGAACCGCGACCTTCGTATACATGCACGACGCTCTACCGACTGAGATATCAAGCTGGGTCGGTTAGAAGAGCGATGAATCATTTTAGTGTAGGTTAGAAAGGTGTGCCTTCCTTTCCTAGCGGATAGATCAGCAACTGTATATTAACATATACGATTATTTGTTTGAAATTTAAAATAATTAGTTCACCAGGGAGACAAGGATGTATTAGATTATTAATCTTCCTGGAGATGGCAGCAGCCCACGAGAGTGTTGAAAAAAACCAAACCCCATGTGCGCTGGCCGGATTCGACCGGCGACCTCTTATTACATTGCAAGACGCTATAACAGATGAGCATCAAGTATGAGTTGGTAGAGAGCGATAGATATCATCTATAGGTGTTAGGTTCGAAAGGTGTCCTTCGCTTTCCTAGCGGTAGCATCAACTGTATATTAAAACATACCGATATATTTGTTGAATTTAACAACTACTTATTTCACCAGGTAGACAAGGATGTATTATAGTATGAATCTTTCCCTGGAGATTGGCCAGCGCAGAGGAGTGTTGAAAAAAAAAAAAAAACCCATGTGCGCTTGGCGGATTCAAATCGGCAACCTCTGTATTACATACACAACGCTCTAACCGACTTGAGCTATCATGACTTGGTCGGTAGAGGAGCGATAGTATCATCTATAGGTGTAGGTCGAAAGGTGTCTTCGCTTTCCTAGCGTAGCATCAGAAGGTATATTTAACATAATACGATTTATTTGTTTGAAATTTAAACTACTTAGTTCACCAGGTAGACAAGGATGTATTATATTATTAATCTTTCCGGCAATGCCAGCGCACGAGAGTGTTGAAAAAAAACAAAAAACCCCATGTGCGCTTGGCCGGATTCGAAACCGGCGACTTTGTATACATGCACGACGCTCTAACCGACTGAGCTATCAAGCTGGGTCGTTAGAAGAGCGATAGATATCATCTATAGGTGTTAGGTTCGGAAAGGTGTCCTTAGCTTTCCTAGCGGATAGCATCAGACACTGTATTTAACATATACGATTATATTTGTTTTGAAAATTTAAATACTTAGTTCACCAGGTTTAGACAAGGATGTATTATATATTAATCTTCCCCTGAAGATGGCAAGCGCACGGAGTGTAGTGACAAAAAAAAAAAACCATGTGCGACTTGGCCGGATTCGAACCGGCGACTTCGTATTAATGCACGACGCTTAACCCGACTGAGTATCAGGCTGGGTCGGTAGAAGAGCGATAGATATCATCTATAGGTGTTAGGTTCGGAAAGGATTCATTGTTTTTTTTACTTATGAGACTTCTATTGTCTATTGTTATTGATATCAAGGCCTCTATTAGTTCGAGGAGGCTTTTACACTTCCGAGTCATCTGAAGTAAATTCGAATTGACACTTTCATGAAAAAAAATGGGTGGTGAAATCATTGCAAGTAATTCAGTGGGGGGGCTTCGGTACACAGGGGGATTAATTTTCGATGTCACTTAGTTTGATGTATAGAACAGTCATGCGAGTTTGAAGCGGCACTGGCGCATTTTCACAAAATTGAAATTTATTCAATTGCTCTCAAAATGATAGTCTAGGCCATGGAACGACAGAGATATATTTTAAAATTAAAAATAACATACCCCAAAACAGATAAGCGGGGACATTGATAGAGGATAAGTATATCCAGGTAATTGTAGGCTAACTTTTAAGTTTCCAAACTTATATCAACAAAGTGATATTACATGAATATTTTGCTTCGTACTCAAGGATATTAAAACCACAAAGGTTATAGACCGGTCAAAAACAGTGTGCTATCGTGGGAAACAGGCATACGGCGTGCGTGTTCGTGTGTTAAAACGCCATTTCGTCGTCTGCTGAATTTCGGTCGCCGGCGACGCGAACTTACAAAATCGTTCCGTTCCATTAAGGAAGCTGATTTGGTTCTTAATCATTCCAGGTGATCGGGCTTTTGTATATAAAAGCTTACAACCTTTCTTGAGTGAACCCGAGTAGCTATTTCTTACTTTGTGCTTAATAGAAATTATTCTTGCTTGGTCTGTTGATGATCACGAGGTGTCGTCTATATCATAATTCATGAGTGCTTGGGACTCCTATTTATTTCAAGCTTCAGTTTTCTCCCTTTTGGAGAGTTCTCTGTGACCTAGAACTTCAGTAGGTGATTAAAAGGGCTGTGACATCGTGCGATGTATAACCTCTCCGTACCAAGTTAAGTACCGTACATTCTATTCGCCAAATACTGGGCGTGTCATATGATGGTAGGAA